>WAAG01079850.1:21099-57212 GCA_013390105.1 Tichodroma muraria
AGAACGCTTCCTCTTCCCGCACCCGGAACCCTTCCTCTTCCCGGCACCCCGAACCCTTCCTCTTCCCACACCCAGAACCCCTCCCACACCCGAACCCTTCCTCTCCCCTCACCCTCACCCTTCCTCTCCCCGCCGTGCTGGGACGGCCGCGGGCAGGGTTCCCCCTCACTCCCTGGGTCTGTCTCCCCTCACACACCAGGGCTGCGCACACTGGGGATGTTAAATGTCATAACAATATTTTAATATGAGTCGCTAATTGTAAAAAATTATATAAAAATAAATTCAGAAAGTGCATTAATGCCTCGGACTGCTCTTTTGTCAGCTGAGTGCTCCTGTCTCTGCCCCCATTGTTCCACCCGATCAGCTTTCTCTGCACAAATACAGCATCCAGCCAGCAGGACAGGTTTCACAGAAATCCAGTGACAGAGATAAAGAATAAAAAAACTGAAAAAGTAATTTGATTGAGAGAGCAACCTCCCACTGTGCCAGGCTGCTCCCAGCCCCAGTGTCCAGCCTGGCCTTGGGCACTGCCAGGGATCCAGGGGCAGCCCCAGCTGCTCTGGCAATTCCAGCCCAGCCCCTGCCCACCCTGCCGGGAACAATTCCTGCCCAAGATCCCATCCAGCCCTGCCCTCTGGCACTGGGAAGCCATTCCCTTTCTCCTGGCCCTCCAGCCCTCGAAAATTCTCTCCCCACCCTCACAGGGAACAATTTCTAATCCAAAACTGTCCTCTGTCAGTTTGAAGCCATCCCCTCTCATCCTGTCCCTCCACTCCTTGTGCAAAGCCCCTCTTTCAGCACGGGAAGGGGCTCTGAAAGTCCCTCTGGATCCTTCTTCAGACAAACACCCCCAGCTCTTCCTGTAGGAGCCCACATTCACAGGATGTTAATGAAAGGACAAGATCTGTGTGTTGAGTCCAGAAATAAAAGTTGGACCATACTGGTTCCTCTGTTATAAAGTAAAAGTTTTCCCTTCTTCATCTCCTCATGTACCCCGTCAGGTGCTCTGTGTCCGAGTCCAAAGAGTCGCTTTCCTCAGAACAAGGGGTGGAGGAGTTTTGCCACTCGCAGAAGTCACTAGAACAAGGAGCTTCCTGCACACTCCCCGCGTCCTCCAGCAGCTTTGCTTCCAGAGCATGAGCACAGCGCCAGTCACCTGCATCCTCCTGGCCTGGGGGAGCAGCTGCAGAGCCGTGCCCGTCCTGCCCCAGGGTTCCCAGCAGCACCGTGTGCAAGCTGATGGGGAAGCACTCACTGTTCCCTTGGGAGTTACAGCTGCCCGCGGAGAGGGGGCTCAGTAGCTCGCTCCCGGTGTCCCCGTCTCCTTCAGGGTCCCCCCGGTGCTCCTGGAACTCCTGTGGCTCAGCTGCTGGCACGTCCCCAAGCTGGCTGCTGCTGCTGTGCCCATAGGTGCTGTTCCCTGAGTACTGCCCCAGGGTGCTGGGGGTGCCACAGCCCCGGGGGACGCTGCCCCTGCCCGGCCCCCCGCGCCTCGCGTAGCCACGCTCACACGGGGCACTGCTGTCACTGTCACTGTCACTGCTGGCACTGGCACTGCTGGCACTGCCCCTGCACACCCTGGCCTTGCTTCTCACCTCTCTGGGGATGATCTCCACTGAGGCCAATTTTTCTGACTCAGACACCCAAGGGGAATAGGCCAACTTCCTCATGCATGCCTGGAAGGGTAAAAGGAATTAATTCAGCCACATTTGCACACATGCACACAAAACCATTAAAAAACCCCAAATAACCTCCAGCCATAAGGCTGTCAAACAAATGATTCCTCCTGCGCCACAGTTTTGCCTTTCTTTGCAGAGTTCAGGGTATCTAGGATTGCTCCTTCTTTTCCATTCCTGAACATCACAGAAACCCAGAACGGTCTGAGCAGGAAGGGATCTAAAGAGATCATCACATTCCAATTCCCTGCCATGGCAGGGACACCTCCCACTGTGCCAGGGTGCCCCAAACCCCATCCAGCCTGGCCTTGGGCACTGCCAGGGATCCAGGGGCAGCCCCAGCTGCTCTGGGCACCCTGGGCCAGGGCCTGCCCACCCTGCCAGGGTGAGGTGAGTCTTGTCACTCTCTCAGCTCTTGCAGTCACCCATCACAGCTGATCAATTTTCACATCCTTTAGAAGTTATCTTTTGAAACTATATTCACCATTTTAACATCCCAAGCCCCTCTGCACTTCAGAGGATTATCCAGTATTTGAAGCATTAATCACGTTGACAGTAAAAAATAAATAAACCTCAGGCACTGCTTTGTAAAGTGTTCAGCAACTGTTGGGATGTGAAAGTGATGACACAGCAAAGGACAGAAACACGGGGCAAAAGTCTTAGAAAAAACTGATACCCATCTGCTCTGGATATGTTTGTAGAAAATGGAAAATACTTACGCTGAAAAACCCTGTAGAATTAAATGTAGAAGAATTAAGAGATTGCAAAAAATAGAACAAGCAAGCAAGCAAAGATAAAAGACAGAAACAAGAAAACAGAAACAATCCCACTATTTTTGCTTGAAATTTAGTAGCAGTTCAGTCTATGAAATAAAAAATCAGCTGGCTCTGGACTGGCTCCCTCAAGTGCTAAAACACTTGATCACAGAGAAAGTCCAAGAGAGATTATTTTATTATTATTAAACAGTGGAACAACTTCTCCAGTCTCTCCCCACAGGGCAGACCCTCCAGCCCTCTGCTCACCCCCTGGCCCTGCTCTGGGCCCACTCCAGCCTGTCCACACCTCTCGTGCCCTGTGGGGACCAGAACTGGGTGGAATATTCCTGGATATTCCCCCTGAGCAGGGTGGCATGATCCTCTCCATTAGTACCTTGCCACAGAAGCAGCAAGAAATGGTTTTGAAGATTTGTTCTGAAGATCAGACAAAACTCAGCACCCTAGAGATGATCTCTTACATAACTTGTACCTAAAGCACAGGATTGGAAATTCCAGTTGTTAAACTTCCTCCTGCCAGCCAGAAAGGGCAGATCTGAGAACTGTTTCATACCAAGCTCTGAGGAAGGGAAATCTTCGGGAGAATAAAACCAGCTGCATGCACACACTTCAGGACTGCAGCAATTATCAGTGAAACACAGACAGCACCTGCCACTGCAGCTTCATGGTACCCTGGAGTGAAAAAATGAAATAAACACACAAAAAACATAAATGGGAGGAAGTGTCCCATGGCCACATTTCAGATCTCACAGTCAACAGCAGCTATTAGGAACCATGAATAATTTTGGTTAGAAGGCACCTGTGAAAGTCAAAGTCAAAACAAGACCAAATCTCAAATTAGCTTCAGGAATTAAAACAGAAGTGACTCCATCTTCATGCAGAGTTGGTGGGGATCTGTATGGCTCGGGAGATTGCCAACAGATTTGCTGCCCCAAGGTCGGTGGGGTTTGATATTTCACCCCTAAACACCCACAATGGTTCTCTCCCGGAATGGTCCTTTCTGCCACTGAGGCTCCAACCTCTGCTCCTGGCACAGGGACAGCACCCAGGCAGCGCCTGCAGCTGGCCCAGGGCAGGCTCAGGCTGGATTTTAGGGCAAGGCTCTTCCCCCCGAGGGTGCTGGCACTGCCCAGGCTCCCCAGGGAATGGGCACGGCCCCGAGGCTGCCAGAGCTCCAGGAGCTCCAGGCCAGCGCTGCCAGGGGTGCCCAGGGGGGATTGGTGGGGCTGGGCAGGGCCAGGGTGGGGCTGGGTGATCCTGTGGGTCCCTCCCAGCTCCAGATATCCCACAATTCTGTGATCTCCTCTTTTTTAGGACTGGACTCTAAATGTCCCTACACTAAAAGAAAACACTGCTCACTCAGGCCAGCCCAGCCCCCCCTGCCCCTGAGCCCTGGTACCTCGTCGAGCCCCCGAGGCTGCAGTGACACATTTCCAGGGGGAGGGCACGGAATGCTTGTTCAGGGACGCGGTGACCGCCACGGACACGCAGTAATTCCTGCCGGGATACAGCTCCTCAATGACAGCACTGAACACTTCTTCAGTGGTTTTCTGCCGTGGCCTCTGCCGTGAAGAACAATGTTTTGAAGTCAGTTACTGGCTCCAAAGAGCCCCTGCTCACTGCTCCAGACCTGCTTCCCTGCAGGGAAAGGAAGCTCAGAGTCCGTTGGCCACGGTCTCTCTTTTCTTCTAAGAAATCTATTTCTATGTTTTCCTTTTATTTCTATGTTTTTCCTATCCTTTTGCTTCTATTCACATATTTGTTTTTGGGAACCTGTTAACCATCAGAGCCATTTTATGCCCTCTGTGTTCCTCCCCTAAAGCACAGCTAACCCCCCGAATTTCCCTACCTTGTGCTCCCCATCCACTGATTTCAGTGTGATATCATAATCCAGCTCTTCATAGATATCAACTAAAGACAGCAGCTTTCCCTTGTCTCTGAAGTGAGAGGCTGGCAGCTTTATGGTGACATTGATGCAGTTTGGGCAGGAAGTGATATTCACTTCTGGTGGTCCCAGAATTGCTGTTGGAAAACAAGAGGAAAAAATTATGGAAGAAAACCACACTTTATCCAGGACCAATTCCATTTCTGTGATGCATACAGAGCTGGCTCAGCACATTCCAGAGGGGGCACTACTGTAAATCCACAAGGCCTTGCACCCTTTAACTTCCACAGCCAAATCACCGTTTCCCACAGGGCCAGATTTTAAAGGAAAAGGAGGGGAGTGTAGGGAAGAAGCAGAAAGGGGACAGAGGCTTTGCTTCAGCTTCACAGAGATGTGAGCTTTGTATCCACCTGAGATTAAAGCTGAGGTTAAAGTACAGAACAGAATCCTGGAATGGTTTGGGTTGGGAGGGACCATAAATCTCATCCTACCCCACCCCTGCCATGGCAGGGACACCTCCCACTGTGCCAGGCTGCTCCAGCCCCAGTGTCCAGCCTGGCCTTGGGCACTGCCAGGGATCCAGGGGCAGCCCCAGCTGCTCTGGCAATTCCAGCCCAGCCCCTGCCCACCCTGCCAGGAACAATTCCTGCCCAAGATCCCTCCTATCCCTGCCCTCCTTCAGCTTAAAGCCACTCCCCCTTGTCCTGTCCCTTTTACTAAACCAGCAGCTGAGGGACTGCAGGGCTCCTCCTCAGGGATGTTCTGTCCTTCAGGAACGTTCCACTCCTTTCCTTGTGCCCATTCTCCCCATCCCCTCCAAGGTTCCCTCATTTCTGACTCTGCAAGTGGGCACAGCAGCTGCCTCTGCTGAGTTCAGAGGAAACATGAGCAGTTTATCCTCCACAGTTCACCAATTGTTCCTCAATTTCTTCCTCTGTTAGCTCAAAACTCAATTTGAAGCAGAGCCAAGGGTGAAGCCACCTCTGGCATTAAAGACAAGTATCTTCATCAGGGAAAGGGCACACTAATGGACAATCAATTCCTTCCCTACACCTGCTGCAGACCTGGCATTTTTTAGCTCAACATTCACTATTTGAACACACAAAAACAATGCTGTTTTTTAAGATATGTATCTTACACAGTCAAGAGATTTTTACTTGGTGTTTGTCAATGCACAACTGTATTTCCTTTATATTTAGAGTGCATATATATGTATTTATTTCAAAACCAGAGCCTCACTCCTTTTTCAGAACTACTCATTTTAGAAACTTACCTATAAACCTGAAGCTTTGTAACAGATCTATGAAATAATACACACCCTCAGTGTTGGGTCTTACAGCAAAGGTGGCAGAACATAATCAAGGCATCAGCTGTTAAGAAAAACTACAAAAGGAAGAAATGCAGAGAGAACTTACTCTCAGTGAATGGCACAAAACGCAGCACAGAAGAATTGAGCACCTGAGGTCCTCCAATGCTCTGAACAAGTGCAGAATACTCAGTGACTCTGTCCTTGAACTCCTCTGTCAGCTCACAGGAGAGCTGGGCAATACCTGAGCACTGCTGAGCACTCTTCCAGTTCTGGCTCCTGCACAAAAGAGAAAAAGACTCTCAATTCTCTGATATGAGAAGGCATGGGAGTGTGAGGAGAGCATTTCTCAGGAAAAAAAAAACAGAAAAACTAAGAGAGACAAGAAAAACAGAGAAAACCTCAGCCTCTGTATTCTCAGAGAATCCCCAAATCCCTGAGGCTGGAAAAGCCCTCCCAGCCCAGGCAGTGCCAGCTGTGCCCGGTGCCCACCTTGTCCCCAGCCCAGAGCACTCAGTGCCACCTCCAGGTGACACCTCCAGGCATGGGCACTCCAAAGCTCCCTCCTCTTTGGGTCAAGAAACATTAAAAGTAAAATCTGTGCCTTATTTTGTGTGACTTGCCTGGGGTCTCTGTACAGCACGTTGTAGGATGCTGGCACAGCTGGGTCATGTTCTGCCTGCCAGGACAAAATGTGCTGGAAATTGTGGGAGTCCATCCGGAGGTTGTAAGGAAGCCCTTCCAAAATTCTTTCTAGAAAGGAAAAAATGACAAAAAAAAAAAAAAAAAAAAAAAAAAAAAAAAAAAAAAAAAAAAAAAAAAAAAAAAAAAAAAAAAAAAAAAAAAAAAAAAAAAAAAAAAAAAAAAAAAAAAAAAAAAAAAAAAAAAAAAAAAAAAAAAAAAAAAAAAAAAAAAAAAAAAAAAAAAAAAAAAAAAAAAAAAAAAAAAAAAAAAAAAAAAAAAAAAAAAAAAAAAAAAAAAAAAAAAAAAAAAAAAAAAAAAAAAAAAAAAAAAAAAAAAAAAAAAAAAAAAAAAAAAAAAAAAAAAAAAAAAAAAAAAAAAAAAAAAAAAAAAAAAAAAAAAAAAAAAAAAAAAAAAAAAAAAAAAAAAAAAAAAAAAAAAAAAAAAAAAAAAAAAAAAAAAAAAAAAAAAAAAAAAAAAAAAAAAAAAAAAAAAAAAAAAAAAAAAAAAAAAAAAAAAAAAAAAAAAAAAAAAAAAAAAAAAAAAAAAAAAAAAAAAAAAAAAAAAAAAAAAAAAAAAAAAAAAAAAAAAAAAAAAAAAAAAAAAAAAAAAAAAAAAAAAAAAAAAAAAAAAAAAAAAAAAAAAAAAAAAAAAAAAAAAAAAAAAAAAAAAAACCAAAAAAAACCTCTGAGCATTGCAACAATTCTAATAAATAAACCCATTTAGAGCAGCTCAGGATTTGCCCCCAGAAAGCAGCCACAGGGGAGAGCTCAGCACAACAGACACACTAATGCAAAGCACTGTGCACATGGATTACAGTTCTGTAAGATCTTTCTCCAAAAACCATGACGTTCCAAAATGATGATTGGTGAGGATGTGCAAGCTATGAAATGTGTTAGGAACAGCACTTAAAAGATGATAAAACTCTTACCAGGCAGGCTGCAAACAGCTGTAGACAGAAAGGTGAGGTACACTGGAAATTGAAACTCTGTATTAATGCACTGCTGTATCCACAGGATCTGATTTTTATTGCAAATATTCGCTTGCAACAACGGGGTTCATAGCCTGCATTCCCTGGTGGAACTGTTACTTCCTTTCACATCTTCCTGCAACCATCCTACACTTCCCTCCTTCTCCAGAGCCTGGGGGAAGTGTCCATGAGCCCAGGGCTCTGAGGAGCTGGTTCTTGGATCCCTACACTGCTCCCTCCAAGTGAGGTTCAAGACTCAGTGTCAGCAGAAACACCCAAGATGTTCTCATCAAGTCCTGCCTTAGAGGACTCTGACTCTATTTCAAACACCTTTTCAAGCCACCCCAACAATTTAGAACTGCTCTGGGAAAATATTCCATTATTGCTTGACTCGTAGGTCCCAGAATAGTTTGGGTTGGGAAGGACCTTAAGACCATCCAATTCCACCCCTGCCATGGGCAAGGACACCTCCCACTGTGCCAGGCTGCTCCAGCCTGGCCTTGGGCACTGCCAGGGATCCAGAGGCAGCCCCAGCTGCTCTGGGCAATCCTGCCATGCCAGAGGTTCCTACATGTTCCTGAACCCCCCCCAGGAGCCCGTGATCCACCCTGGGTCTCACTGCATCCAGGATTCTTTTCCTTGACCAACTCAGCTTCTCATCATTCCCATCTTTTCAACACTTCCAAACACCTGAAGTTTTTCTTCTGACTCCTCTAATTGTTTTTCTCAAGACCCTTCAGCCTCCCCTCTGTTTTGAGTGCAACAAGGAGAAACCTCCTGTTGTTGCTTTAAGGCATTTTGTGGTCATGCCTCTGACTCAGGAGATCCCACACTCAGCTGGCCAAAGCAGTCCCCACTTTAATTCCAAACACATGTCTTAGTTTTACATGGTTTCCATGGGAAAATCTAGAAAGTTCCTTCCTTATCTTCCCTAAAACTCTCTTTTGTCTTGACCTGCTGTGTTAATAAGATGTGCCACAGTCAGCATGACTGTGAAAAGAGAAGAGAAATCTGGGCCTTGAATTAAAAAATTTCAGCAATCTTTATGGGGATCCACAAATAATGGGTTTAAATGCACTTAAATGCAAAACAATGGATTTCTTACCAGGGAGGAAATCACCCATTTGGAAAAAAACAACCAGTGGGGATAAATAAAGCAGTATTTTAACAATTATTATTATTACTATCTGAACACAAACTCAGGTTTGTATTCATTTGTTTCTGCTGAATTGCTGGTGTATTCCAGTTAGCATTATTTGATTTTTCAACGCCTCTTCTCTACCCAAACCAAATCCTTTTGAGGTCGAGTTCAAACTGCCTCTGAACTTTGTTTCAACAAACAAGTTTAGCAAAGGAAGTGGAACAGTTGCAAACTGTTTGTGTTACACTCTTACAAAGGAGACACAGCCAAGAACAAATATCTTAGAACAAATAACTGGGAAAATTCAGCCTGGGGACATACAGATGGTCTGGAAACTGCATGGGGAATATATTTTAGCATCTTGGCCTACTTGGAGTTTCTACCACCCCTGGCAGTGCCCAAGGCCAGGCTGGACACTGGGGCTGGGAGCAGCCTGGCACAGTGGGAGGGGTCCCTGCCATGGCAGGGGTGGCACTGGGTGGGCTGTGAGGTCCTTCCCAATCCAAGCCAGTCTGGGGTTCTGGGATGATGATCTTACCCTTTTTACAGAATTAAAGGACCTCAACGAACCCTCTTCCCACAACAAGTACAGCTCAGCCAAACTGGGCTTATTTCACCTGCTCATCTAGAAACTGAGGAGTGCTGGAAAAAGTCCGAATGAAAAATAAAAATCCTCACATGTAACTGAGAGTCCCTGGAAGTGCAGGGAGGCACAATCAAGGAATAGAATGGTCTCACAGCCCATCCAGAGCCACCCCTGCCATGGCAGGGACACCTCCCACTGTGCCAGGCTGCTCCAGCCCCAGTGTCCAGCCTGGCCTTGGGCACTGCCAGGGATCCAGGGGCAGCCCCAGCTGCTCTGGCAATTCCAGCCCAGCCCTGCCCACCCTGCCAGGAACAATTCCTGCCCAAGATCCCATCAAATCCTACTTTGAAGCCATTCCCTGGCTCCTGTTCCTCCAGCCCTGTCCCCAGTCCCTCTCCAGCTCTCCTGGAGCCCCTCCAGGCCCTGCCAGGGGCTCTGAGCTCTCCCTGGAGCTTCTCCTCTCCAGATGAGCACCCCCAGCTCTCCCAGCCTGGCTCCAGCCCCTGCTCGTGGTTCATGCACAGAATGGAGGATGTAAGGCAAGGGATCCTTATTCTGGGAATTACTCCAGGGAGAGCTCTGCAGTACCACGATGGTCTCTTGCTTCATTAACTCAGCAGGACTGTTAATGAATTAATGAGCTCCCTGCCCTGCTCCTGTCTGACCCAAAGGCTCAGGTACTTACCAAGCTGACAGAGAGGCATTGGCACATCCATCAGGGCTCCCATGGACATCAACACAAAAACCCCTCTGCTTGCAGAGGAAACATTTTGCTTCTGCTCCTACAAATACATGAAAAACAAGCACATTTTACTAAATTATCACATGCATCACCTTGGTAAATCACTTTTCACTAACCCAAGGTTTCTGTACAATGTTCTTCTACCCCCTCCAGCATCTGAGGGAGGGCAATGGTACTGAAAGGGTCACTGGGGGGGAGGGCACTGATCCTTATCATTTTATAGCAATTTTTGTCCATTTTATGGCAACAGCACTCCTTTTTTCACATGGAAAGGGCTCTTACCATTTCAAATAAAGCAGTATGATTATTTATATTAACTTTGCATTAAGTTTTTTAAATCACTATATGATTATTTATATCAACTTTGCATTAAGATAGTATCTGAAAATTCATTGCCACTCACTCCAACTTCATTAATACAATGAAAACAAACTTTGCTTGGTTCTGTTTGAAATAAACTCATCACTGTTGTAAGAAATGTTTCCAGAAAGAGAAAAGATCAACAGGGAGCTCAGAATAAAATTAATTATAAAGAAGTTATGACGTTTATGTTACAATTTTTTAATGCATAAGATCTATTAAAATAATTCTTCTCTTCACTGTTATTTTTTACTCTATTTAAAATCCCCATAATATTAATTTCCACAGGACCTGGTTTTGAGTTAGCTGAGTAAGGGTGTGTCTATTTCTAAAGAATCTTCCCCTCAGGTTTAATAAAAATTAACTGCTTTTTAATTTAACACTATTTGCAAACACAACTGGAGTTTTTTTCTCTGCAAAACAGCCAGTTTAAAGTCATGCCAGAGCACACTCTGCTCAAGCTTAACCCTGTATATTCATATATTAGCAGAGGATTGAAGCGATCTGTTAAAACCAGGTGAACTAAAACCCCTTATCTGAAGAGTCAACCTCCCTGTGCTCAGAGCTCTGGCAGGACTGTGGGGAGCCACTGGATAAATGCTGGGAACGTCGATCTGTGCAACTGAGAATTCCACAGCCTAAAGGAACGTTCTCTTCCCCTCATTCTGTTAATTCATTCCAGCAGAAGTCAATCCAAAAAGCAGCTGCACCTGCAGGCTGGGATTTTCCAGGTTGTTCAAAATGTTCCCTTCAGGAGAAACCCTTGGGGATGCTGAATTCACTTGGCAAATGATTTCCTTCCCCTGTTAATCCTTGCAATTACTCCCAGGCCCTGTTCAAAGCGCTCCATGCCCAGAGGGATTGTGTACCTCGGATCCTTGCAGTCCATGCTGGCAGGGATAACAACAACCCCCCTCTGGGAATCACAGCAGGCTCCTGTGTGGCTCTGGATGCTGAACTACGGAGGCACCTACATAATTTGCTCAGCACCTCCGAATGTTTGAGAAAATGTGAGAAAATGTGCTCATCTCCAGGCTTCCCCGGCTCTCTGAAGCTGGATGTCCTCTGCAGATCCACCAGTGCCAGGGAGATCCCAGGGGAAAACCATTTCTGTCAGAACTCTGATGAGCTTTTGTTCCTCCTCCTCTTCAGAGCTGCAGCAATCCCTGCAGAGAAGGCGTGGAAACAGCAGTGAGTGCAGCCCCCCGAGCCCAGGCTGTGCCACGGGAGATCCCAGGGGAGCTGCCTGGAGCCCCCAGGGCTCCCAAGGCTCAGGGTGACACTGGCACAGCACCCACAGCTGCAGCTCAAGGAATCACAGCCTGCCTTGGCCTGGAGGGACCTCACAGCCCATCCAGTGCCACCCTGGCATGGCAGAGACACCTCCCACTGTGCCAGGTGCTCCCAGCCCCAGTGTCCAGCCTGGCCTTGGGCACTGCCAGGGATCCAGGAGCAGCCCCAGCTGCTCTGGGCACCCTGGGCCAGGGCCTGCCCACCCTGCCAGGAACAATTCCTGCCCAAAATCCCATCCAGCCCTGCCCTCTGGCACTGGGAAGCCATTCCCTGGCTCCTGTTCCTCCAGCCCTGTCCCCAGTCCCTCTGCAGCTCTCCTGGAGCCCCTCCAGGCCCTGCCAGGGGCTCTGAGCTCTCCCTGGAGCTTCTCCTCTCCAGGAGAGCCCCCCCAGCTCTCCCAGCCTGGCTCCAGAGCAGAGGGGCTCCAGCCCTGGGATCAGTTTAGCGGCTCTCAGGTTCAGGTTGGATGGGGTTATATTTGCTTCCAATCAGGAAAAAAGAAAAAAAAAAAGCAGCTTTGTGGTTTTGAAAGTCAGTGGCTCATAGTTCAAAAAGCTCTACCTCAGCTCATCAGAAAACACCTCCAATACTCTGAAACAAGCAGATGGGATTTATTTATTTTTGATCTATTCATTTACATAAATCAGCTTATGGGAGTACTGAGAGAGGCAGAGAGGCTGACTGACAGCAGGGAAGGCTGCAGAGGAACGTTCTACACCTTCACAGGGACCTCTGAGACCTCCTGGAACAGTGACACAGGAATGTGTCCAGGGGGGTTGGGATTTCTCCAGAGAGGGAGACCCCAGCCCCTCCTGGGCAGCTGCTCCAGGCCTCTGCCCCTCCATGGAAGGAAGTTCTTCCTCAGGCTGGGCTGGAATTGTTGTGGTTTAGTTCCTGGCCACTGCTCCTCATCCCGTCACTGGCACCACTGAGCAGAGTCTGGCACCATCCTCCCACAGCCCTTGGAGCTCTGAACAATCCCTGTTACCTGAATCTACCCGAGCCAGTAGCATTATTCCCATCCTCGACTGCTGGAAGACTTGGGATAAACCACTTCTCAGGATATGGAAATCATTTAACCTCAGTAACCCAAGGCCATTACCAGGAGCCCTTTTTTCATGAGCTGCCACAGTGCTGGGGAGGGCACGGCCTCAGGCTGGGCCAGGGCAGGCTCAGGGTGACCCCAGGAGCAATTTCCCCATGGAAAGGGTGCTCAGGCCTTGGCAGGGGCTGCCCAGGGAGCTTTGGAGTGCCCGTGCCTGGAGGTGTCCCCTGGAGGTGGCACTGAGTGCTCTGGGACAAGGTGGGCACGGGGCACAGCTGGCACTGCCTGGGCTGGGAGGGCTTTTCCAGCCTCAGGGATCCGGACTGCCCGCGCACGGAGCGGAGTGGGACACACGGGGACCCTCGGGGATGCCCCAGCCCGGTCGAGGGGCAAAGCAAACCAAGGGACGCTGCCAGAGCCCACGGCAGCCCGTGTTCCCCACAAGCATCAGGCCTTGATGCGATTCTCACACCAAACCCATCCCCAGGCACCTCCCAGGCCACGGCCGGGGTCAGCCCGGCGGGCGGGCCGCTGCCAAAGGCAAACCCGGCGGGATTTAGGGGCTCCGTGCGGGCTCAGGGGGCGCCGCACGGGCCCGGGCCCCACGCGGCGCCAGCAAAGCGCTCCCGGGAGACGCGGACCCTTCCCGGAACGCCCGGGAGCGGCCGGGCAGCGGCCCAGAGCGCTGCCCTCACCCGGCCGAGGGAGCGCGGCCGCGCTCCGCCTCAGGGAACCGCTCCACTGCCAGCGCAGGGGGCGACCCGCCACCGCACGCACCGCCACCGCCCAGCCGTACCTGGCGGCGGGGAGGCCCCACGGGCTCCGCTCCGGCTCCTCATGGCTCCTGACCGCTTCCAATCGCTCCTCGTCAATGCCCACCGCCCGCCATCGACCCCCGGCGGCGCCGCCGGCGGCCAGCGGAAAATGGCGGCGGGGACGGCGCGGCCATGGGCACGCCCCCTCCGCGCAGGCCACACCCAGGAGCGGCTAAACCACGCCCCAATTCCTACAACTGGGGAGTTCAAATCCAATTTGAACTGAGGAAGCCAAATTGGAATCGAATTCCTCAGTCCAGATTGGAATTGAATTCAAATTGGAATTGAATTAATTCCTCAGTTCAAGTTGGAATCGAATTCCCCAATTCCATTCCCATTCAGCCTCAGGCCACGCCTCCAGCCGTTAAGCCCCGCCCGTTCCCATCAGGCCCCGCCCCCGGCGCCATGGCGGTCGCGGCCCGGCGCCGCTCTCTGCCCGTCCCCGCGGGACGGCGATTTCTGCCCTTATTGCCTTTATCTCCTTCTATATCGCTCGTCCGGGCCCGCTCCACATCCGGCTCTGCGGTGTTCGCTGTGCGAGAAAGCAGCGGGAGCGGTGGCTGGTCCGCTCCTCGTTTATAGAATCAGAGTCGCAGAAGGTTTGGGCTCAAAGGACCTCACAGCCCACCCAGTGCCCCCCCTGCCATGGCAGGGACACCTCCCACTGTGCCAGGCTGCTCCAGCCCCAGTGTCCAGCCTGGCCTGGGGCACTGCCAGGGATCCAGGGGCAGCCCCAGCTGCTCTGGGCACCCTGGGCCAGGGCCTGCCCACCCTGCCAGGGAACAATTCCTGCCCAATATCCCACCCAGCCCTGCCCTCTGGCACTGGGAAGCCGTTCCCTGTGTCCTTGTCCTGGCCCTCCAGCCCTGCCCCCAGTCCCTCTCCAGCTCTCCTGGAGCCCCTTTAGGAATCATTCCCCACCCAAACCATGATTCCATGAGTGTATCTACACCAGACCCCACGTTCTGCTGTCCCTGTGGTGCCTTCAGTTTCAGGTTTTATGTTTTTCAGATGCTGTGCTGTTTCAGTGGGTGGTTCTGGGTTTCACATTAAGTGTTGCTGAGCTCTCTGCACAGAGCAGGGGGACAAAACAATTCCTTCTCTAGCTCGGGACCAAGGACAGCCCATGGAACTTTCTGCCCCAGGAACAAAACCAGCGGTGAAGGGAGAAGGAAAACCAAGGAGGATGGAGCTTCCTGCCCTGGAGCTGGAATTGGACAATGAACTCCAATGTGCTCCTGGACAGAACTTATCAAAGTGTGGGGCCTCGTGGCCGGGCTCCATTCTGGGCCCATTTTGGGCTCACCTTGGGTGTGGCCCGGCCGGGCTCTTGTGCTGCCCAGGTGTGTCCATGGAGGCCTTTCCATAAATCCCCACTTGATCCTTCTGCTCTGGCCAGCCTCCGAGGCTCTCTCTGGGCTGTTTGGAGCAGGACCTGCCCTGCCCAGGCTGGGTGAGGAGCAGCTCGTGCCCTGCAGAGCTGTGCTGGGCAGGGCAGGAGGTGGTTGAGGAAGCAGCTGAAATTCTGATTTTCCTGTTCCCTGTTTTCCTGTTCTGCAGTCTCTGCCCTCTGCTTCTAAGTTGCTCTCGTTGCAGAACGGGACCTGGAGAGTTCACAGCGATTTCCCTAGTACAGAGAATCAAATCTGATTTAAAACTATTAGGGAAATTAATGAATTGTAGAAATTCGAGATGGGACTTCTGAACTGCTTTAGATGTTGAAATTTATTTTCTTCTTATCTTCTACACAGACAGGGAGGGTGAGTTCTGCTCACAGCTCTACCTCGTGGTTCAGAAGGCCACAGGACTTCTATTTACAAGACTTTTTAAGGATTTATTAACCAATAAAATACTGCCACCAAGAATATTTACATTTTAACCCAATAATCAGTTATTATGTTTTATGTATAAGACAGTATTTATGTATATACAGTTATTATGTTTTATACGTTTTGCTGCCATGCAGATTTTCTTAACCAGTCATCTAATAACACACTTTAAAACTTCTAATTATCTTTATAACTGCTTCTATATATTAAATTTTAAATTCTAAACTTTCTAGTACTCAGCTTAACATACTTTTACTCAAACTACAAATCTGCATTTCTACTTCTAGCATCTAACTTTGGCAGTTTTCCCCAGGGCCTCGGGTCGAACCCTGGTGTTTAATTCAAAGCTTTGGCTCGCAGGCCCATTGTCCTGAGAGCTCTCTGCTTTTTGGATTCCAGCATCGACCAAAGAATGAATGGATTGGTTTGGCTGGGAGGGGCCTTCAAGCTCACCTGGTCATGAGCGGGGAGCCCCTGGCAGCCCAGGCTGCTCACTTTGCTCTGCTCTCAGCACAGAGCCTTTGCTCTTTCTGCAGGGCGATGGCAGAAGCATTTCCCGCTGTGGTTTGGTATTTTGTGTCTGAATTCGGAGCAGAAATACGATTTCTGCTGAGAACCTCTTCCTGCAGAGCCTGAAACATCCTGTTTTCTGCTGTTCGTGTACCTCACGGGCCTTTTGCCCGTGTTGCTGTCACTGAGGATTTCAGCTTGCGGGATTATTGCCACAGCAGTTGCTAAAACTGGCCCTTTGCAAAGGAATGGAGGATAAAAAACACATATTTATAATTTGCTCTCTTGATTTGCTCTGTGTGGGCTCTTCTGAAACTTCAGTGCATCCAAAACTAGGAGAGACTGCTCCTTCCCTCTAGATTTTTTTAAATTTGTGTACAGTCCTATATTTTTTTTTGCTTGTTCATGTTTTGCAATCTCGGATCGGAAAGAAATAAAAAACGTGCAAGATTTCTGAGAAGTATTTCTTTAAGTTTTCCCAGTGAAAAAAACTGGAATGTGTCTTTTTTTGGCCTGAAGGTGATGCTGTTTCTCTAGGAAAAAGTACTGGAAAAGCCATTGGAAAGTCTGGTGGAAAATGCTTGTGTTAAAATTCACTACACACCGATTTATGCTCTTTGTGTTGGCAACTTTTCATCAACCCCTTGGAAGACTGAGTTCTGTCTGAGCAGAACTCAGCTTGTTAAGCCTTCCAGTGTGTCATGGATGAGCACACTCAAAACAAAAGCCAGTAATTAATTTTTTTAAATTATTATCATGATTAATGCTTCATGATCATATATCATATATCATGAACATCCTTCCTGTGTGCTGTGGTGCTGGCCCTGTGCTCTGCCCTGCTCTCAGGTTTGTGGTGGGACAGCTGTGACCCCACAGAAGCTGCTTTTACTTGTTTGTTTGGAGAGATTTCCCTGTGCAAGGCCAGAGCAGCTTTTGGGTGTTTCCTCAGTAAATGACTCATTCCTGTCCCTTTTTGCCACCTCTGGGGTTTGTCTCAGGTTCGGACACCCAGGAGAATTTCTGGTCTCGTTGCTGGCTTAGAAACCTGGCGAGACCTTTCTTTTTGCTGAGAACCCTTTGGGTTTGGGCAGGGTTGTTTCAAATCCTTTTCCAGGTACAGGTTTCTCCCCAGGAGGGTGGGCAGGGGCTGGGCTGGAATTGCCAGAGCAGCTGGGGCTGCCTCTGGATCCCTGGCAGTGCCCAAGGCCAGGCTGGACCCTGGGGCTGGAGCAGCCTGGCACAGTGGGAGGTGTCCCTGCCATGGCTGGGGTGGAATTAAACAATCACTGAGTTCCCTCCAGCCCAAAGCATTCCACATTTCTATGATTCCATGACTCTTTAACCCAAATTCTGTGTGGGTTTGTGGCACCTCCGTGAAGCCGAGGACCCTCGCAGGGTTTGCAGTCAGGGAGGCAGAATCTCTGCTGATTTATACTCATTAAAAAGCGGCTCTGAGCTAAAAGACCATCAAATGCTTCCTGGGGCTGCTAAAAACTCAACTGCTCGGGGTTTGTTGGGTTTTTTCCTCAGATTACTCAGTTTTAGAGTAACTTTAACCATTGCTTAGCACCTGGTAAAGAGCTGCAGGAGCTGCACAATCCTGGATATGACAACACGTGATTCCCTGAGGCTTCCCAGAGCTCTCAGACAAATATAAACCCAGGAACATGCAATAATCAGTGTTACCCAAAGCAGATCCTGCACCAGCTGGGATTTCACAGCCTGTGGGCTTCAGATCCCCACGGGTTAGTCAATGTGGATGGCAATTGTTTTCCGTCCACACAGCAGATAAAATCATCATTTCTATTTTTCCTGCCTTGCTCTGTCTCCTCACTGAGGTGTAACACAGAAATAGCAAATAGTGGTGTTGGAGCAGTTGGATTTATTTGGTTCCATAAGAGTCCTCTGGGAGGAGGATGCTGGAAAATCCCACCTGCCTTGGGGGATATGTAAGGACTGGACTCAAGGGGGTTTATTTATGTTTTTCCTTCTGTAAGCTTCTGGAAAGCTGGTGGATTTCCAGCCCTGGGAAGTTTTTTCCTCAGGATTTGACCGACTAACCTGGAATGCACATGAACCAGCCCATGGAAGCTGAATAAAAGTGATGGAATTTCATAATTTCAGTGTTCCTGTAGCCCTGCAAGCATTTACTTGATCTTGCTCACAGGAGTAAGGAATAGTCCCAGGAATAGTCCCAGTGAAATAAATGAGATTATTAAATGAGTGTGAGTAAAGGGGCTTGGAATGGTAGAGAAATAATAGAGAAAGGTGCAGAAGGAGTGGAGAACTTTAATTTCCAGTGCGACTTTCAGCTTCCAAAAGCTGCTGGGCTCTGGACACAGTCTGGCAAAAAGATTTCTGCTGCTCTCCCTGGTCTGTGACTGCTCCTGTTAAGGTTGGGACTGGGTCAAGCTTTGTGGCTCACAGGAGCGTTTGAGCAGATGGGAAGTGAGCAGTGGGCAGGGCTGGACATTGCCCAGCTGGGGAAGGGCTGAGGCTCCCTGTCAGGACCACAGAATTCCAGAATCAAGGTGGGAAGAGCCCTTCAGGATCATCCAGTCCCACCAGCATCACCCCAAACCCTGTCCCCAGGGGCCACACCCAGACTCCTCCTGGACACTCCCAGGGGCAGCGACTCCAAACCTCCCTGGGCAGCTCAGCCCAAGGCCTGACCGCTCTGACAGGGAAAAAAAAATGTTTCTAATCTCAGATCTGAGCCTCCCCTGGTGCAAGTTCAACTTTTCCTTTTGAGTTCTCCCTTGGGGCAGTGCAGAAGAGGAGATGTGCTGTGGTGGACCTGGAAGGAGTCCAGGCTGTGGGCACAGATTTCACTTTCCATGGTGTCCTGGGTTAATGCTGAAGTGTATCCCCATTCATCTGTTTAGCTCAGAAATGAGTTCTGCACCTTTAAGACTGGATCAGAGAGTGAAGGGGAAGCAGGAGAAGCGGTGGAATGTCTAAGGTGGTTGTTTTCAAAACATAAAGATGAGAGTTTTCAGCTTTCCTACACACACGGCCTGTGCTGCCCGCAGTGCGGACAGACGGAGAGAGCTCTGCTTTGCTTTTGGTTGGCTTGTGGCTGGCTGAAGCAGAGGAGTTCTCCAGGCTGTGGGTTTTTCCCTTTTTCCTGGAACTGTTTGAACCTGCTCTGGACTGGGAACCCAGAGGGGCACCAGGAGCTCCCACCCGTGGCCCTGGGCCCGGCCTGGCCCCGGCATTTCCCAGAGCCAGAGGGACTGACCCAGCCTGAGTGAGCCCAGCTGCGACCACGGGAGAGACTTTCTGAATTCATCACCCCTTCGGAGCAGCGAGAGGTTTTGTTGTTCAGTATTGCTCATTTGAGTGCTTTGCCTGTTGAATAAACAGCTTTTTCCACTTTTCTCCAGAAAAATCTTTTTCCGAACCGGCTGGAGGAGGAGCTGTTTGAATTTGGTTTCTAGAGGGACCCATTCGGAGGCTTCTTCCCAAATTTGCCCTAAACCAGGACATGTGGGAATCTCCTTCCTGAGAGTCTAACAGGCTGAAACCCTGAGCCTCCCTGCTTGAGCTCTGCCCTCCCTCGATGCTTTCCTGGCTGTAAATCACCAATAATGGCATATCAGAGCCTTTTTTCCAGAGGAAATCCTTGTTAATATTATAATAATGTCATTAACAATGTCATTTGCAGCTCAGCTGGCAGCAGACAACTGCTGCCCTTGTCTCTCCATGGGATGGGAATTTCTAACTTGCCATGAAGATGCATTTCTGGTGGCTCTGCAATGGGAATCCCAGGGAAGAACAGGTGGGAAGTGTGGCGAGAGTGTGGAAAGAGTCCCCCTGGAGCATCCCATGGGTGGGGGGAGTGTGATTTCATGTTCCTCCCTCCTGCAAACCCCGAGCAGCCTCAGTCTGCTGAGCACACCAACCCTGAGCAGTGGGGTTTCAGCCCTGGGATGTGTCTGACCACGTCCACACTCCTGGAAAACCTTCCTGAAGGGCAGGGCTGAAGGGGAGAGCTGGCATGGGGGGTTTCCCCTCCAGCCCTCTTTTCCCTGGAGACCTCTGCAGTGATCTGGGGGTTGGGATTTTTATTTTTTCTTGCAGCTCATTTAATGCTTTGTTCCCCCCAAATCTGAGGTCTTTGCCACCCTTTTAAGCCTGGTAGCCTCCCATGCTTGTGGAGAGCAGCAAAACTCCCACTGTAGCAAGATTTGGTGGTTTCCCCTTCCCTTGTGTGGATTTTTTTTCTGGAGTGAGGATGGGAGGGAGCATTTTGTCCAAAGCAGGACCCAGACTGCTCTGGCCATGGCACTCAGTGGCTGCAATAATCCCAGGAGTGACCTGGGAATTTCAGTTTTCCCTTTTTTTAGCAAAACAGGACAAATACTTAGAGGCCTTGTGTGGAAAATCATTGCTTAGCCTGATTCCTACTCTTTATTTTGAGGAAATACTTCAGAGTTTTGCCAGAAGATGGCAAATGGAAACACTTATTGTGAAACTCTTCCTTTAATTTTACAATTTGAAACACCTCCTAATAAAAGCATTTATTGTAGTGGAGATGTGTTGTTAATTATCATTAGACCTCTGCTTTTGATTAATGCTGCTAATTAGTTTCTGCCCTTGACTTTTTCCAATTAAGGAGTGGATGCCTCCGTGCTAAACACGTGGGCAGATTATCTAATTAGATGAAAGGAGCACGGGCTCTCTTTGTAGGTAATTATTGGAACTTTCAGGAGTTGCTCTGCACTCCCAGGGCTGGTTCTGGCTCTGGATGGTGGCACAGGGGATGCTGGGCTCCGTGAGCAGCAGGGGGTGGGAGCCCTTGGCCGCTGATCATTGTCTTGATGGACCCGTGCAAGGAGTTAAATAATCTGTGATTCTGTGGCTGAGCAAATTCTCCCGTTCTGTTCACCCCTTCTCTTCTGGAAGAGGGGGTGGAGGGCACTGGGGGTGCTTTGGTGAGTCCTGGGGGTGTCTGGTCTGGAAGAAGGAGGCTCAGGGGGACCTCATTGCTCCCCACAACTCCAGGAGGGCACTGAGGGGGGGTCGGGCTCTGCTGCCCTCTCCCACGGGAAAGGAGGAGAGGGAATGGCCTCAAATGGCCCCAGGGGAGGCTCAGGGTGGAGATTGGGAAAGAAAAATTCCCTGCATTGGGCTGAGCTGCCCAGGGAGGTTTGGGGTCCCTGTCCCTGGCAGTGCTCAGGAGCAGTCTGGGGGTGGCCCTTGGGGACAGGGCTTGGGGTGATGCTGGATGACCATGAAAGTCTCCTGGGGATTCTGGGACTCTGGGATTTTTCTTTAGCCACAAAGGACCACCCCAGGTGTCCCTCTCCCCCAGGAATTAAGCACAGTGCATCCTGATGTGGTCTCTGGCCTTCAGCCATGGAGTTACTGGAATACTCAGAGACAGGTTTTTGCCAGATATGGATATTTTGGGGACAGCCTGTCAGTATCCCTCTGGAAAGCAGCAACATTCCAGCAGCTCAGCTGTTCCCGTGCACCCAGATCCCAAGTGCTCAGCAGGAGTCTGGGTGTGGCCCTTGGGGACAGGGTTTGGGGTCACCCTGGGGTGGCACTCGGTGATCCTGGAGGGCTCTCCCAGCCCCAGTAATTCAGGGATCCTGGGATTTAGACCTTTAGCAAGACAGCCCTTCATTGTGATCTCTCCACCACCCACCGAGCTCTGGGGAACAGCTGGAAAGTTGTCCCCAATATGTGGGAGCTGCACAGAACTCCTGTGGAATTAATGTAGATTTACACCCAGTATTTATTCAAAACCAACCGATTTTGGGCCAGTTATAATGATAAAGCATTCCCATTGTGTTAAATGCAGTTTATTTAATTGAGTGCAGTCAAATATTGCAGGCATGTATTTTCACAGCTGATTTTGGTGGTCTAAATTTGAACGGCCAGAGTGGCCATTCCTTCAGAGCACTCAGAATTCTGGGTATGGAATCCACTCTAAAAGTGCAAAGTGTTCCTGAGCTGATGCTGCCTTGTAGTGGAATTTCATGATCCTGCATATAAAACCAGGAAACCCTCGTGGTCCTTGTTTGCACAAACTTTGCATTTCTCGATCATGGAGGGAAATCCAGAGGGGATTGCAATAAATGAAGGGACAGACCATTTCCAAAGGCTAAAGCTTCGCAGATCCTGGATTTCAAAAAGCATAAAACAACCCCATTTATTAACTTTATTTTTGAGTAACCTTAAGAGCATCTCTTTGCTTTGAAAAGAAATTTCCCCCTAATTTCTATTTACCTTTGGTATTGTGTCCTTGGACTTAGCAGATCTTGGGCCTGCCCTTTCTCCCTAATTTCTCCCTAATTTCTCCCTAATTTCTCCCTAATCTCTCTCTAATTTCTCTACTTCCCTGTGCCCCGAATTCTTCTCTGGGATATCACAATAACAATTCTGCCTTTCAAAGAGGACTTTTCTCTCTTTAGCTCTGTTTGATCCCAGTTCTGCTTTGTAAATAATTTTTCCAGCTGTTCTGTCAGGTGAGGTCTGCCTAAAAATGTAAAAATTCGGTAGAAATAAATGGGATAAAAGTATTTCTCAGAGTCTGTGGGAGAGTTACCCTGTATGTGTAATCAAAGCATTATATTTATAATCTGTTTATTTTTAATCCTCTCCACATCTATAAGTGGCTTAAATAGCTGTGCCCTCTTGTGTTGCCCAAACCAAAGAAAATTTATCTCAGATTATTAATAATTTTTTGATCACTGAAACTGTCACAACACATTGTGAAAGCGTGGATTCAAAACAACTCACAGCAGGTTTTGGGAAAATGGATTGGGATGGCTTTGTACTTGGAATATCTCATAGGATTCAAGGAAAAAAGCTCTTTTTGGAGGGAGAAAATATTAATTTCACTGGTTGTATTTAATTTTTGGGCTTTTTTCTGTTGTGAGATTGGATTTTGTTCCTGGGGGGAAACGTATTTAATTAAAATATAAAGAAGAAATAATTTTTATTGTATTATTTCTTGTTGTGCTGTAACTACTGGAACAAATCTTGCTCAAAGTTGGTTTCCTTCAAAAGGTTACTTGGCTTTAACCCGCAGGTCTGTTAAAATCCAGTTACTCTTCAAAAATAACCTTTATTGGTTCCTTTATTCTGTTTTCCATGGATCAGTCTGATAGATCTGGATTTATCAGAGGGATTTGATGCAACTGATCTCAAACATTTAATGCTAAATCCCACATATTTGGGACTTAGCAAAGGGGCCTCCAGCAGTTCTGCTGTCCCAGAGCTTTCATTCCAAGCTTTTGGCTGGATAAGTTTAGTTTGGCAGCAATAGGGTGCCTCTGCCTTGGAGCCACTGACTCTGCTGGGCAGGCAGGAGCCTCCCTCGGGATGGAGAGAGCAACCCCCCTGAATTACTGTAATTCGGGAATGAAGGGGCTCCCGGCACAGGTACGGGGATGGGAATATCAGCTCCTTATTGGGATTCAAATGAAAATGCAGTGATGCAGAAACCAACCCCCTGGCAGAGCCAGAGCCCAGCCTGGCACCCTGGGGGTCAGGTGTTGGTGGCAGTGCCATGGGATGGTGGCTGCGGCCCCCTGGAGTGGCAGAGGTGGCTCTGCTGGAGCAGGGATCCTGCAGGAGGGTGGGGTTGTGCTCTGAAGGTCCAGTGGTGGTGGCTGGGCCTGGTCTCCTCTGGCAATGCAGTGGAAAGGCTGCCCCGGTGTTCCAAAGCTCAGATTTTCTCCTGGGGCATCTCCCAAGGGATGATGGAATTTTATCAGCCGTGCAGTGACCCTCGTGGGCCATCCCCAGGGGATATCCCCTGGAGGGAGGGGGGCTCTGGAGAGATGCAGGGAAGTGCCCCAGCTGGTCGAGCAGCTGCCCATGGACAGAGGATATTCCCCCCTGGTTTTAACCAGGGTGACTGAATACCCACTGCTGGTGCATCCTGCACTGCAACACAAGACACAGGGACAGGGTTCACGTGCCTTAAGTCAATTAACCTTGATAAAATATATTTAATACTCCAATTTATCTCTTCTGGAAGCATTTCTCATCGATTTTCCTTTTCAGCACCTCTTCCCAGTGGGATATACCCAACCTGCTGATGCAAACCTTGGCTAAAAACCTTGAATCTTCTCACAGTGATTCCTGTAGAGCCTTTGCTAAATTCTGCTTTCACCATGCCTGTGGTGCAGCCCAGATTTCCAGTGGTAATATTTCTCAGATGAAAGGAGAAGATGAGAAATAAATGTGCTAGTTGGATCTTTTTCCAAGTGAAATGGTGCTTTACTGAGGCATTTATCATGTGTTCAGTTTAGAAATGAAATAATTTCCCTTCTCTGAGCCATGAATCATTTGGTTGAAAGAGAGCAGGATCCAATCCTCACCCAGGATCACACCAGAGCCAGGATCTGGTGTCTGTTTAGGAACATCCATCTGGTACCGGACACTTCACCCATCCCTGGACATTTCACCCATCCCTGGACATTTCACCCATCCCTGGACACTCCACCCATCCCTGGACACTCCACCCATCCCTGGCCATGCTTTTCCTGCAGAACAGTTCTGTCACTTCCACTCAAGGTGTTAAAACGTCCCTGGAAACCTCTAAAGGGCTTGGTCCCCTTTTTATCCCCCCTGAGCAGTGCCTGGGAAAGAGAGAATTCAGCAACAAGTCCTGGGTTTTGTTCTCAAGCTATAAATTGTTGTGCTCACTCTCTTTGGCTCCTAAAGCCATGGAATCACAGAAGGTTTGGTTTGGGAAGGACCTCACAGCCCACCCAGTGCCACCCCTGCCATGGCAGGGACACCTCCCACTGTGCCAGGCTGCTCCAGCCCCAGTGTCCAGCCTGGCCTTGGGCACTGCCAGGGATCCAGGGGCAGCCCCAGCTGCTCTGGCAATTCTATTCCAGGGCCTGCCCACCCTGCCAGGGAACAATTCCTGCCCAAGATCCCATCCAGCCCTGCCCTCTGGCAGTTTAAGGCGGCTCCCTGGGTTCTATCCCTCTCTTTCCTTAGTCCTGGGAGCTTCCCTTTGCCACCAGACCCGGGGCTGCTGCCGCAGCTGCAGCTGCCCACCTTTGGCCCTTGGCAGGGCACTGTCCTGCATTCCACAGCTGGATTGTGTTTCCTGCAGCACCTCTCCTGATCAGCAATTCCTTCACCTTTGTCCTGTGAGCCAAAGCCACCCAACTGCCCCTCCATGGCTGACAATGACATAGAAAGTATATTCCACGGAGCTGCTTGGGTTTCCAGCCATGGAAATGTCAGCCCGTGGCCCCCTCATTACCATCCAGGCAGGCATTAAATGCAGATTTGCAAGGAGGGCTGAGCAGAAGTTGGAGCCCAAATCCTCAGGAACAATGCAGTGGGATTTGTGCAGCCTCTGAAGCTGTCCCCCTCAGTGGATGTGAGAGCATTAACTCCTCGTGGCTGAATGTGTTATTGACTCGGAGTAAACAGCTCCTTTGAAAGGCCCTACAAAGTGTTATTGGCCAATAATCCACGGCAAACAGACAAAGAACGACACTGTGGCAGTTGGGACAAAAGGGACAGAGAGGGGGACAGATAATGAATCATTAATGACCAGGAGCTCTGTGCTGCTCCGAGGAGCTGCCTGAGGGAGTGAAGGGAGGGCTGGAGCTCCTGCATGGGCTGGGGACACCAGGCTGGCTCTGGGGACACGGAGGGAAGGTTCCTCTCCCTGGGATGGTTCCTTTTCCTGGGGATGGTTCCTCTCCCTGGGGATGGTTTCTCTCCATGGGAATGGTTCCTCTCCATGGGAATGGTTCCTCTCCCTGGGAATAGTTCCTTTCCCTGGGGATGGTTCCTTTCCTAGGTGATGTGGCTCCCTCCTGCATTCCCAGACCCAGAGATCTTCCCAAGGCGCCAACCTCAGCCCTGTGCCACCAGGTTTTGACTTGAAAGGCAAGGCCAGCAATAGAGAGCTGGGGAAAGGAAAGGGTCTCCTTCCTTCTCCTTCCTTCTCATTCTCCTCCTTTCTCCTTCTTCCTTCTCCTTTCTCCCTTTTCTTTTCCCCTTTATCCTTTCCCCTTTCCCCTTTCCCCTTTCCCCTTTCCCCTTTCCCCTTTCTCCTTTCTCCTTTCTCCTTTCTCCTTTCCCCTTTCCCCTTTCTCCTTTCTCCTTTCCCCTTTCCCGTTTTCCCTTTCTCCTTCCTCCTTTCTCCTCCTTTCTCCTCTTTTCTCCTTGCACGATGTTCTCTTCATGGTTTTGGCTGGCTGTGACCTCCTGTAGTGGTTGTGGCCCACAAGGACCAGACATGACTTGCATAGATTGAAATGATCTCCACCTTGCCCTGCTGCCTGCTCATCCCATAAAACTGGGCTCTGCTCCCCTGCATTGAACAGAGGAGAGAAGGGAATATTCCTCATCTTTTAAACAGTATAAAACATCAGCAGCTAATTAATTTTTACTCAGCATAACAGAAATTTCCTGATTTGCCTTAACAGAAAATTCCAGACATTCAAAGGGGGTTGGCAATTCCTTAAAAGCAAAGATCAGCTCAAACCCCAAATGCCTGATTTTGTAGGGAAAACAAACTCTTGAGCCCGTTATGACTGTGCACTGACTCTGAGCCATCCCTAAGGGGGAGTCTAGGGCTACCATATTCCTAAATTGTGGAGGAATTGTGGAGGAATAAAAACTCACAGAAAGGAGAATCAGGATCACAGAAGGTTTGGGTTGGGAGGGACCTTAAAGCTGATTAGTGCCACTTTCCACTGTCCCAGGGGGCTCCAAGTCCCAATGTCCAACCTGGCCTTGGGCACCTCCAGGGATGGGCACTCCAAAGCTCCCTGGGCAGCCCCTGCCAAGGCCTGAGCACCCTTTCCACGGGGAAATTCCTCTTGAGAAACACCCTGTGTAACTCCTGACTGCTTCCATGTCATTCCTTTATCCCTTCAACTTTGTAAATTTAAATTTCCAAGCTGGCCAGTGTGAGGTGTGTGCAGGAAAGGACTGAGGGCCATTACTTTGAAGGCAAACCCACTGGTTCCCTTGTTTAGGAATTCAGATGTGTGAGGGATTTTGAGACCCTCCTTAAAACGGTTTTATTTTAGCTGAGAAAAAGGTGAAGGACAAAAGTGAGACGGTGACTGTGAGTCTGAAAGGTGGCAGATGCTCGGTGTGAAATGGGGGCACTGCCGCAGCCAGGGCTGACAACCAACAATTCCTGCAATTTTGGGATGAATTGCCAATGGTGCTGGAGTGCCCATCCCTAGAGGTGTCCCAGGAATTCCTGGAGGTGGCACTCAGTGCTCTGGGACAAGGTGGGCACAGGGCACAGCTGGCACTGCCTGGGCTGGGAGGGCTTTTCCAGCCTCAGGGATTCGGGGATTCTGTGGAAGAGGCACTTGGGGACTCACCAATGATTCTGGCATCTGTGGGCTGGGAAATGAGGAGAAGATTGTCCTCTGCTGATGTGAGGAGCCTCCCTGCAGCCCGCAGTGAACCCTGCTGCCCCTTGGCTCCATCCCTCCCCATCTGCCTTGGAGCGCTTCCGAGTCAACTTCGCAGCCCTCAACTTCTGACAAAGCAGGGACGTGGACAGCGAAACCACCACAGGTGACCTCTCCCAAGCAGCATTTTCCTGGCAGGATTTCAGGTCCGAAGCCACTCTTGCTGCTTCCCCTGTCCTGGCAGGGGACGTCCTTGGCCTTTGGGATGCCCCGGTGTCCCCGGCGCCGGGGCCGCTGCGGTGCCAGCAGCGATGGGGAGGAGCGCAGGGACACAGGACAGGTGACATCCCGGCCTCGCCGCTGCCCCGGTGCCGAGCCCAGGGTTTTTCCTGGCTCTGGCTCCAGGGCTGCTGGCCGGAGCGGCCCCCGTGCCGTGGGGGGGGTGGTTAATTACGGCTGCCTGCCCGGGAAGCTCCATCTGTTCCCGTAAATTGTGCGGCTGCTCTCTCTCTCCCCTTGGCAGGCGGACAAGGAGCTCCCGGCGGCTGTTGCGGAGGACGGACGGGCAGCCCCGTGTGCCAGGGCCTGCGCTCCCGCCCTGCTTCCCTGGAGCCACCCCGACCCTGCCCTGTGCCGGAACAAACCCGGGATAACGCCGCCGTGCCCGCGCTGCGCCCGCTCCTCCTGCCCCGCTGCCAGCGCCGCCCTGCCCGGAGCCCTCCCCGCTGGCTCCTCTGCTGGAGCTGCACAGAATCCCCGAATCCCTGAGGCTGGAAAAGCCCTCCCAGCCCAGGCAGTGCCAGCTGTGCCCCGTGCCCACCTTGTCCCCAGCCCAGAGCACTCAGTGCCACCTCCAGGGGACACCTCCAGGCACGGGCACTCCAAAGCTCCCTGGACAGCCCCTGCCAAGGCCTGAGCACCCTTTCCATGGGGAAATTTCTCCTGGGGCCACCCTGAGCCTGCCCTGGCCCAGCCTGAGGCCGTTCCCTCTGCTCCTGTCCCTGTTCCTGGAGCAGAGCCTGACCCCCCCTCACTGCCCCTCCTGGCAGGCAGACTCTGTATTCCCAAAGCCTACAGGATGCCTAAATTCCAAGCCACCTTTGCCGTTGCTCTGCTCACAGAATCCCAGAATCCCTGAGGTTGGAAGAGCCCTTCAGGATCCTCCAGACCCAGTGTCACCCCAGCACCACCAGCACCACCCCTGAACCCTGTCCCCAATGGCCAGACCCACATCCCCGAGGTTTGGTGAAGACACAGGAGGAGATCACAACCAGTGTGGACAGCCAGGCCCATGTGAGCTGCATTACTTTAGGAGATCCTTGTCCGGCTCACAGCGTCCCCGTGTCCCCCCTTGGAGCCCTTCCTCCTCTTCCTGCTGGGAGCAGGACTCAGCAGCGAGCCAGGGGGCTGATGGAGGAGCAGCCTGGGGATGCTTCTGGGATGCTGAATAATCACCTCAGTGCAACAAGTCCTTACTTGAAACCTGACTTTGTGATCCACACCCAGATATTTGAGCTTGGTGGAGCTGTGAGAGGGTCTGGAGGGGCCCCACGAGGTCCCTGGGTCAGTCCAGCCTGGAGCAGCCCGAGGTCAGAGCTCCGGGGCTGCAGCTCCTCCCGAGGGGCAGCGCGGGGCCGGCCCCGGCCTCTGCTCCTGCCACAGGGACAGCACCCAGGCAGCGCCTGCAGCTGGCCCAGGGCAGGCTCAGGCTGGATTTTAGGGCAAGGCTCTTCCCCCGAGGGTGCTGGCACTGCCCAGGCTCCCCAGGGAATGGGCACGGCCCCGAGGCTGCCAGAGCTCCAGGAGCTCCAGGCCAGCGCTGCCAGGGATGCCCAGGGGGGGACTGGGGGGGTCTGGGACTCTGATCCTTGGGGGTCCCTTCACTCTGGATATTCCATCATTGTGTGATCACTTATTATTTTTTAGGATTGAAACCAAGTACCTCAAAGGAACAAAATTGGAAGAAGCTTCAAATCTCCTGAGTGGGAAGGGACTCCCAAGGATCATCCAAGTGCAACTCCTGACTAACTTCACCAGCACCCTTAAGCAGGGAGCGCTGCAAACCTAAGAAAATGCAACGCAAACGTTGCGTGGAAGGCGAAACGCGGAGCTTTGCACATCCACGAAGCAAACAAAGCAAAGAGCTCCAGCCTGAAATCTGAGGTAGCGCTGAGGAGGGGCCAGCCCTGGGTGGGCGCTGAGCTCCAGAGATGGGTGAGGGCACCCCGGAGCTCCCGGGACGTGCCCCGGGCAGGGCAGGCAGCCACAGCGGCGCCGTGTTTGGGCAGGCACGGAGCTGCGATTCCCCTGTGTGGGGAGCGGCGCCCGGGCAAAGCACCCCCAGCCAGCCTGGCCTTGCTCTTGTGGTCAAGCGTGACGAGTCACACGGGTCCCAAAGCGTCTGGCCCCGCTCGTCTGGGCTTCCTGCGGCGTCAGCACGGCTGAGGAGCCACAAACCATCAACCAGCCATTCCTACAACCCCCGTTTCTACACAAACCCTGCTTCTCCAGCAGCTTCCTAGGAGAGTGTTTTGGTGTAGGGCAAATTTGGGAGGAACTTTCTAAAGGGTTTTTTCTAGAAAGTAGATTTAAGCGGCCTCTTTTCCAGTTGGTTTGGGAAGGATTTTTTTTAGAGAAAAGTGGAAACAACCGTGTATTTCACAAGCAAAATATTCACAAGGATAAAAAATTATTAATATTAAACAATAAAAGCTTTTGTTGTTTTGAAGAGATGGTAAATTTAGAAAGTTTTTGTTCTGTAGTTCAGCGTGTTTAGTCTTTTATTAGTATTTTTTGTGCTGGAAAATGCTCTGTCTTAGGCCCTTGTGGACCATAGGTGTGAGCTTTCAGTGGGTTTTGGGGTTTTTAGTTTAGAGTAGGTTTGAACAGTTTCAAGAAAAAGAAAAAGAAAACCTATAGTCTGGGGAACTTCTCTGCCTCAGCTAGCTGAAAAAAACTAATTCAAAAGCAAAGGAGAGCTTTTTCTTCCTGTCTGTGCTGCAGACAACACAGCTTGTGAGAAGGAAAGCTGAAGCTCTTATCTCTGTGTTCTGAAAACAGCCCCCTCAGACATTCCACCTCTTCTCCTTCATCCTCCCTGTGATCCCTCCTGGGGGCTGGCCTGGGCCAGAGAGCAGCCAGAGCAGAAGGATCAAGTGGGGATTTATGGAAAGGCCTCCATGGGCACACCTGGGCAGCACAAGAGCCCGGCCGGGCCACGCCCAAGGTGAGCCCAAAATGGGCCCAGAATGGAGCCCGGCCACGAGGCCCCACACTTTGATAAGTTCTGTCCAGGAGCACATTGGAGTTCATTGTCCAATTCCAGCTCCAGGGCAGGAAGCTCCATCCTCCTTGGTTTTCCTTCTCCCTTCACCGCTGGTTTTGTTCTTGGGAAAAGAACAGCTGAAAGTTGTCCCTGGTCCCGAGCTAGAGAAGGAATTGTTTTGTCCCCCTGCTCTGTGCAGAGAGCTCAGCAACACTTAATGTGAAACCCAGAACCACCCACTGAAACAGCACAGGATCTGAAAAACATAAAACCTGAAACTTAAGGCATCATTGGGAATTTTATGAATTCAAGACGGGACTTCTGAGTGGCTTTAGATGGTGGGATTTATTTTTTCTTATCTTCTGCACAGACAGGAAGGATGCGTTCAGCTCACATCTTCACCTCGTGGTTCAGAAGGTCACAAGACTCTGAACGGTTGCAAGACCTTGAACAGTCACCTCTGACAGGCAAACAGCACAGGATCTGAAAAATATAAAAGCCAAAACTGAAGGCATCACCTTTACTCTCAGGTTTAGAGGGTGCAAAACTTATTTCTGGGCTAAAGAGATGAACGGGGATGCAATTCAGCATCATAAAGTCACCTCAGGACAAAGAGCTGCAGCAGCCACCTGGGGTTTGTTTGTGTGCACCCCCTGATGCTCCAGGAAGAGCCCCTTGTTTGCCTGGAATTCTGCAGCCCCTGGTGCTGCTGAGCTCTGCTAAAAGCTCAGTGATGGGGACAATAGCTGGGGCTGGAAAGTGCCCTAAAGGTCATCGAGGTGCCCTTGGGTGATCCTGCCCAAAGCCAGCCCCATGACACAGGGGGAGCAGGGGTTGGATTGTGGTGTTGCTGTCCCGGCCTCAGGAATGTCCTTTGCCTTGGGGGTGTCAGCACTGAGCAGCCCCAGGTGTCACAGGTGCCTGCGGGCTCTGCTTTGATCCTGCTACCTGTCCTGTCACCTCTCCCAGGAGCTGGTGGGGCACAGCAGGAAGGAGAAATCTGGTTCTGTCTTTCCTAAAAATACCCTTTTACTTCCTCCTGAAGGAGAGAGAGAGACCTGGCTCCGTGTGTCCACAGGCAGCTGGATTCTCCCCTGGAGAATGATGTGGAATCCCAGAATGGGTTGGGTTGGAGGGACCTCACAGCCCATCCAGAGCCACCCCTGCCATGGCAGGGACACCTCCCACTGTGCCAGGCTGCTCCAGGCCCCGATCCAAAGCCTGGCCTTGGATGAGCAAGGTCACCGGGCTGTCCTGCAGTGACCTCTCCAGTCACCAAAGGGAGGCCACAGCTCCTCATGTGCCTCACGACCTGGGAGAGGTACAGGTGATGCCTTCAGTTTCAGGTTTTACATTTTTCAGATCCTGTGCTGTTTCAGTGGGTGGTTCTGGTTTCACATTAAGTGTTGCTGAGTTCTCTGCACAGAGCAGGGGGACAAAACAATTCCTTCTCTAGCTCGGGACCAGGGACAACTTTCAGCTGTTCTTTTCCCAAGAACAAAACCAGCGGTGAAGGGAGAAGGAAAACCAAGGAGGATGGAGCTTCCTGCCCTGGAGCTGGAATTGGACAATGAACTCCAAAGTGCTCCTGGACAGAACTTATCAAAGTGTGGGGCCTCGTGGCCGGGCTCCATTCTGGGCCCATTTTGGGCTCACCTTGGGTGTGGCCCGGCCGGGCTCTTGTGCTGCCCAGGTGTGTCCATGGAGGCCTTTCCATAAATCCCCACTTGATCCTTCTGCTCTGGCTGCTCTCTGGCCCAGGCCAGCCCCCAGAAGGGATCACAGGCGCTGCTCCTCCTGGGCTGCTGCTGGAACGAACACAAGGCAGAGAGTGACAGGAGCTGGGAGCTGTCCTGAGTGGTGGCAGCTGAGACTTCCTGAGAACACGTGCAGGAATTCCTGCACTGGTGCCACACAGAGCTCCAGCCCTGCCACCCTCGAGGTGCCCAAGGCCCCGCAGGCTCAGGGCTCTCAGCCCTTTGGCTCTTGTGTGAAACCCTTGGGGGCTCAGGCTCACAGGAAAGGTTGAAGAAAGTCACAGGAAAAGTCGTGTGCTGCTGCAGGGGTCGCGTGTTCTTTGTAAAACACCTTTTGCTTTTGCAAGACCCACGGCCTCACAGAATCCCAGGATCCCTGAGGCTGGAAAAGCCCTCCCAGCCCAGGCAGGGCCAGCTGTGCCCCATGCCCACCTTGTCCCCAGCCCAGAGCACTCAGGGCCACCTCCAGGGGACACCTCCAGGCATGGGCACTCCAAAGCTCCCTGGGCAGCCCCTGCCAAGGCCTGAGCACCCTTCCCATGGGGAAATTGCTCCTGGGGTCACCCTGAGCCTGCCCTGGCCCAGCCTGAGGCCGTTCCCTCTGCTCCTGTCCCTGTTCCTGGAGCAGAGCCCGACCCCCCCTCAGTGCCCTCCTGGCAGGAGCTGGGCAGAGCCAGAAGGGCCCCCTGAGCCTCCTCTGCTCCAGTCTCGGTATAAAATCACGAGTTTGGGTTGTGCCTTTCAGTGTCCTGTCTCTGCCACAAAAGGGAAATGCAAACCTCTCCTGGGTGTGGCAGAGTCAAGAAGAGCAAAGCGGATTTTGCACCGCGGCTCGGGGCTGATGCAGCAAAACAGGACCAGTCTCGTTAGGAAAAGGTCTGAGTACAAAATTTGTTTGCCTAAAAACAGGACAATTGATTTTTTAGGGTAATACAGTTGCCCATTCTCTGCCATCGGTTTCCCTTTCCCTGTGAATAGGTTGGGAATGAAACGATTCTGTGGGAGGTGTTGGGATCCCACTGGCAACAATCAGCACATGTTTTGAATGAATAAAATCAGGACATTCTTGCCAAGTAGTTTCACAAACGCTCAAATATCGTCAAACAAAGACTTAATCTGGGCTCAAAGACACGTATCTCAGCAGATGTGTGTAAACCAGATCAAATCCCCTGGGAACAGTACTTAGGAGTTATTCTTAGGCGATGGAAGGACAAGGATGGTCCATCTGTGAATTTATTACACGAGATGAGAAGCATCAGATGAAAGTCATTGCTGGCCTGGAGGACAGCCTGGTTTGATTTTTCAGGAAGTTTAGAGGTCATTCCTAAAATCTCGGTTTAATTAAAATAGAATCCCTCAGAATCTGAGCAGAAAACACCGTGGGGAGCCTCTCCTTTCCTGGGGTGTGGCTGACCAGTGGAGCACAGGTAATTCTGCTACTGGATCCAGCGGGGCCAGGATTTTGTGGAGGGACTGGATCAATACAGAAGTTTTTTCTGGCTGTATTGGTATTTCCTCCCTTGTCAGAAGAAATAACTGGCAGGAGCACAAATGTTTGAGGGATTGATGATTAAAAAAGGTGTGGAAGAATCCTGGTGCAAAAGTCTCTGTGGTGCAGAATTATGTCCAATATTATCTTTTAATAATATTGGGGGATTTTTAATTTTTCTGAACAAGGTGTCAGATAAGAAAGTAAAATAAGAAACTACCTAGAACTGTAGCATTTAAAAATACTCTTACACCTGGAGCTTTTTTAGAAATCTTTGGGAAGAAAGAGTTTGAAATAATGCTTCCTTCTGTATCCACAAATGTCTGGGAGAAGGAAGGATTGCAGAAAGCTTTCCACCCATCAGAGCTCTGGGAATGGGAATCAAACCAGGATTTTAATCTGATTGCAAAGAAGGTGCTGCCTTTGGAGACCAAATCGGTGCTAAGAGTTCAGGTAGGGTTTGGTCAAAGAAATGTAAACAGAATCCCCAAATCCCTGAGGCTGGAAAAGCCCTCCCAGCCCAGGCAGTGCCAGCTGTGCCCCGTGCCCACCTTGTCCCCAGCCCAGAGCACTCAGTGCCACCTCCAGGTGACACCTCCAGGCATGGGCACTCCAAAGCTCCCTGGGCAGCCCCTGCCAAGGCCTGAGCACCCTTCCCATGGGGAAATTGCTCCTGGGGCCCAGCCTGAGCCTGCCCTGGCCCAGCCTGAGGCCGTTCCCTCTTGTCCAAAAAAACCAGAAGACCAGGCTTTTGGACCATGTGCCATGCAGAACGTGGCAGTGGCTTGGGATGGCACTCAGTGACCACAGGAGATGTGCTCTCATCCCTTTCCCTTGCACAGGGAGTGCGGTGGAAGCCTCCACCTTAAACCTTGTGCTGGTGAATTACCAAGGATCAAGCTGCCTTTCCAGGAAGAATTTTTTTCCTCAGGTAAAATTTTCTTTGTGGAAAGGGTGCTCAGGCCTTGGCAGGGGCTGCCCAGGGAGCTTTGGAGTGCCCAGCCCTGGAGGTGTCCCCTGGAGGTGGCACTGAGTGCTCTGGGCTGGGGACAAGGTGGGCACGGGGCACAGCTGGCACTGCCTGGGCTGGGAGGGCTTTTCCAGCCTCAGGGATCCTGTGCTGCCTTTTCTTTCTACACTTTGCCTGAATAGGGCAAAGCCGAATTTTCTCAGTGAATTTAGCTCAGTGTCCCTTGGTGTTCCTTCCACCTCTGTTCCTCAATGACCTGGCAGGAGACAGAGGCAAAATCCAAGAGCACACCTGATCCTGCCCCGTCTTAACTGTGATTCTTCAGCACCAGAATAATCCTGAGAAATGGGAAGCAGGAGAAGCTGAGAATGCGGCTGCAGTCACTTTATATATATATATATAAAATAGATTTATATTTTGGAAAAGTATTTTCAAATCACTGTCAGACAAAGAGCCTTTATATTCTTCACGTTGTTTTACTCAGGGGGTTACGTGTGACCAGGGTAGACTTGAAGGAAGCTCAGATGTGTTTTATGGGGTTTTTTTGCTTCTGTTTAGGAAAAAGAACTAATCAAGACTAATTACACTTTCCTCAAAGGCAGAGGCTCAGGAGCTGCCCTGGCTGCAGCCAGAGCATCCCTGGGTTTCTCCCAGGAGGGGCTGCACCAGTCGCACATCGATGCTGGTCTGGCCAAGGCCAGAGGCACCTGGAGGCCGGCAAGTTTCGGGATCTGCCCCCGGGAAGCTCATCCTGTGCCTTTGGCTCTCACACGCTCCTGCTCCAGCGCCCATTTTAGCGCTGCTTTGAGACTCTCACTGTTGAAGAAAACGTTATTTTCTGTCCAAGGATTCCTGCCTGTCCCAGGGCCATCCTTGAGGGATGGGCAGCGCCGAGTCACGGTGAGGAGCGGGGCAGCTGATGGAGGTGACCACAGCCTGATCCCACGCATTCTCCTCGGTTTGCAGGATCGGGCCCTGGCCCTTTCTCCCCAGAGAGCCGGGCAGGGGCAGCTTGCCTGCTCCGTCTCCGGGAGCTGTTTGCCCTGCTCTCCAGGGATTGCCGTGTCCCTTGCGCACACCCCAGCGACCGCCGCGCGTGGGCCGCGCGGGTCTGATCGCGGGGCGCCACTGCAGATGGTTTATTTTTAATAAAAATGCGGTTTTCAGGTGATTTAAGAGGGCTTTTAACCTGGTTTTCCCCCTGCACCGCCGCGGGCCTGCTCCGGCGGCGTGCGGGTCCCGCGTGTGGAACGCGCTGAACGGCGCGGATCTCATCCCAGCACGGCGCTGCAGAGGGTTTATTTTGATAAATAGGACATTTAAATATGATAAATACCACAATTAAAAAGCGGCTTTCAGGCGGTTTAAGAGGAATTTCAGCCTGGCTCCCCCTGCACCGCCGCGNTTTTCCCCCTGCACCGCCGCGGGCCTGCTCCGGCGGCGTGCGGGTCCCGCGTGTGGAACGCGCTGAACGGCGCGGATCTCATCCCAGCACGGCGCTGCAGAGGGTTTATTTTGATAAATAGGACATTTAAATATGATAAATACCACAATTAAAAAGCGGCTTTCAGGCGGTTTAAGAGGAATTTCAGCCTGGCTCCCCCTGCACCGCCGCGAGCCGCTCTGGCGGTGCGCGGGCCCCGCGGAG
>WAAG01079852.1:0-40686 GCA_013390105.1 Tichodroma muraria
TATTTTCAATACATTTTGTTTGCACAAAGGGAACACAGCAAGTGCGGATTAGTTACCAAAAAATCTAACACAAAATTTAATGCTGCAAATACGTCTTGGCAGAAATCTAGAGTGCTCAGGTAACATCTTTACAGGACAGTCTTGTTTTGCTTTCTTATAAAACAGTGCAGATGTATGAGGACATTTGGCTAACACAGAGAACAGCTGATCTACACAACTCCAGAAATAAAAGCAAGAGTTACCACAGTTTTGGTCAGTGCTGCAGCTATTAGTTGCAATAAATATTAATCTTTGCAGATAAGCATAGGAAGAGCTTACCAGTCACAACCTCTCCTTTGGTTCGCAGCCTCCTCCACCACCATGTGCCATAATTTTCCAGAACACCAGAATGCACCAAAAATCTCAGGAGAGCCAGACAGAAGTGTTCAGGAGAATGTAAGGAGGATGTAAACTGCCTCCTTCATTCATAAAAACAAAAGAAGGACAGGCTTCCCACAAAACTCCTTCCTTGTTAAGCAGGACAGTGCAGGGAAAAATGAACCAGGAATATCAGTCTGGGAGGGTCTGCTTGAAGAACCCAACACAGAGGTTTCACAGACACCTCATTATTTAATCCTCTTCCTGCAGTAATCAGGTGAGAAGTGGTTTCACCCATTGCACGCACTGGAGCTCCCTCAGAGCCTCATCTGAGCAACTCGTTTGTACTCTTCGAAGGATCTCTCTTAGGCAGAGCGCTCACCATGCCAGAGCCTACCTAGTTTGTTAAAGCTGGGGGTGATGACAACCCACAGTGCTAGGGGTGAAATTACCAAATATTTTTCATTATTTCTGTAGAACACTAACTGGCCTGTAGACATCAGGATTTTTACACGGCTATTAATAACTGTACCATGAAGCTGAGTTGGAGGAGGTTTAGCTTGGATATTAGGGAAAGGTTCTTCACCCAGAGGGTGGTTGGGCACTGGAACAGGCTCCCCGGGGAAGTGGTNGGCTCCCCGGGGAAGTGGTGACAGCACTAAATCTGACTAATTCACTAAATCTGAGTCCAAAAGCATTTGGTCAATGCTCTCAGGCACAGGGTGTGACTCTTCGAGTGCCTCTGCAGGGCCAGGAGCTGGACTTGATGATCCTTGTGGGTCTCCTCCAACTCGGCATGTTCTATGACTCTATGAAAAGTTTGCTTACCTTAACTTACTACATGTTTCCATGACTCTCTTGTTTAAGAGAGATTTTATTTCCACAGACCAACAGTCTCTCCGTTTGTTTTTAATTTTGGAGAAAAAATTAACTTAGAATACCATCTTTCCTAAGAAATTTAGCCAAACCCAAGTCCCTTATTAAAATTAGATTTCCAGTCAAGAGAATTATAAATATGTCTCTTCTAGCCAGACATTTTCTATTAAGTCACGACTGCTTTTATTCTTCTGTCTTCCACACAGAGGAATAATTATTGGGACAATAAAAAAATAGGTAGTTTCAAGTTTTCCTTTTATTGAAAAAGTTCATTACAGCACTGGTACTTCTTCAAAACCAAACTTTTCTTGTAAAATTGTGTGTATTTTAAATATTTGTTGGTATAAGCAGTATCACTACACAGTTTGCATGTAGTTAGACAAAGCTGATAACAGACGTACATACATGAGCTGTGATGAAATTCCTAAATTCATGTAAAAGAGATTTCATTGTGTCTGAAAAATTATATTCAATAGTAATTACTTCCCCTGCAGCATTCAGTTTACCTTGCTATTGAATAAGGTCTTCAAATATTAGTATATTAGACATTTGGAGAGGAATTGGTGAAGTAATTGCTAGTGTAGGAGAAGCGATCATCATTCATCTTACACTACAGCCTTTCATTAAAAAGGAAATCTGAATATTAAAAATTGTGTGAGAGATTCAGATATTTTATAATTTGGTTGCTTATGAATTATGAGTGGGCTTCCTTTTTGTAACAGATTAAAACAGACATGGGAAATTATGGCAGCATGCCTTCCTTTAATTTGATGTTGGCTGGGAAAGTGTGTGGCAGTTGGCTTAGCATCAATTTTTTAACAGTCCAAAGATTCAGTAGATACAGATGCACTTTTTAGAAGAGCCATAGGAAATGCCTCACTCTTCATGTGCTTGTTGCCATTGCAAGAGGAAGCCTCAGCAGTACAAAGCAGAGAAGCACTGCATCTGATAACAGGTTTGGAGGGTCTGATCCTCCCTTAGTTGTTGTAACCATTAAGCTGCGCTTTTTGTGCATCTTTTCTTTCCATACATGCTCAGCAATAAAATGTAGCAGGCTGTTAAGGATGAAGAGCAGTGGAAGCAATTTGATTTGGAAGCAGATACTCTTTCATTTGTAATTGGGATAAACCATTTATTTGCAACTGTAACTCACTTGGTGATGCAGTGACTCACACAGATCATACTGTTGTGTTTGACTCAAGCACCAACTCTGAGTAAGAAAAGTGGGTTGGAGCCCCTCTCATCAGAGGAGAGAGACAGAAACAAAACTGGTATCCTTTGAGTGCACAGAAACTGCCTAAACCCTGCCATGATTCCTCTTCTGTACAGCTCATCATGAGCAGGGTGTGGAGGTTTCCAGTTGATTGACAGGATTTCAGAGGTTGTTCGTTCCCTTAAATATAGCACCACCTGGGAACTAAGGCAAGAGAAAGCTTTACAATGGCTGTAAGAGTCTCATAGTATGTACAAAAACTTCAATAAGATTTCAGAGGGTTTGGGTTTTTTTTAAAATCTGTGAACACTTAGGAAAAAAACCAGAAATTGGTTTATCTGTTGTCGCCCTGATTTTTTCAAGTTTTCTAAAAGCCTTCTGTGTTTGCATTTTTCTCCAGAACTTTCTCACACACTTTGTGTAAGTAACTTATTATTTACATTCTTTTATGGAGGAGGAGAAAGCTGATGGACTGTTGGGTTGACCAGCAGCATTGGAAAGGTGTCACTGTCATCCTCCAATGCCACTGGCCCTTGAATTTTGTATATAAGGAGATGGAGTCAGAAATTAAAAGGTTTTTTTTGTCCTGGAACGAGCTGTCATCTGTGTCGTGCTGTTTGTGTCCTAGAGTGACATATCTCTGGCTCCAGTTACCATACCTGAAGGTTAGGAAGTTGAACTCTGCTCAGTCTTCCTTTCACTTGAAGGATAAGGCTTCAATTACATGCTGCAAATAAGTTAATCATTACTCTCTTTCTCTTTGATCTTGATTATTAGCTATTGATTGCATTGCTTTTACAGTCCATCCTCTTCAGTTCTCTGAGTCATATTTTCTTCCTTCTGTGGGTGTGTTCCCCTTCCCCCTCCCTTTCTTTTTACACTGCAGAAAGATTTGCACATTGTTAACATTATTTTTATCACATTTATCCTTGTTCCCATTTTCAAAATAATTTTTGCCATGCAAAAACCTCTCTTACAAGCTCCAGTCCTTGTTCCCAGACCACTGGTCCAATCCATTCCATTGGTCCCTAATTCCATTCCCATCAGCTAGGGCAATGAGGAGGCTAGAGCTGTGGTGGTAAAGCAGAGTTCCCAGAGACTTTCTTAATCTCTCAGCTGTGCAGAGTGGTTTAGAGGCCCTGAGGGCAATACACGCAGCCGATTTCCTTGGGACTGGTCCAGGAAGGAGCAGTACACAGGATCCCCAGTACCTGCTGCTGCATGCCAAGAGGAAGGCATGAGCGGGAAGCTGAATAACCCCTCCAGAGCCAGGGAAAAGGCTCAAGTACCACCTCTCCAACAGCAGGGTGTTCAGTCACAGCCTCAGCTGGCCTTTGTGGTGAGTGGGATGTAGAGCGGAAAATTTCAGGCATCTTCCTGACCTCCCTGCTCACATAAAGAAAGGCAGGATGGAGCCCGTAGAAAGACCAAACACTGTTTTCACTGTGTGAGGCCATAACAGTGGCCTGGGTTTCTCAGCAGTCAAATATTTGCCTGGTGGGGTGCCTCCAAAGCTGCTTCTAGCAGCTGGGCTAGACTGCTTCCTGCAGCCACAGAGCTCTGCTCCTCCTCTGGCCCATCCCTCCTCTCACACAACATGCCAGAGAGTATTTAAACATCCACACGGAACCTCATGTTTGAGATTTCATCCAAAATACACCCTTCTACCACCCACTCAGAGGAAACTCATTTTATTTGTCTAACAAGAACAAAGGGCCAAGCGGGTTAACCCTACCAAGCTTTCTGCCAGGAATCCAGACTTTCACATCCCATTTATAACACCCAAACCCACCCATTCACCTAATTCTTACACAACGCTGATAAATCATCCCATCTTAGATGCATAACAGGAGCAATTACTTTACTTTTACCACTTAATAAAAAAATATAAAAAATAAATTAAAAAATAATTTAAAAAAACATCCAGAAGAGAGGCAGAAAAGGTGTAGATCCCTTTTCTTTGCATTCTGGGAAGGTTTATTCCAGCAGGTGCCAGGAGGATATATAAAGCAAGATGTGTCAGGTTAGTATTCTCATGCCCTGTCCATATTATTAATTATACTGCTAACACATTCCAATTTAAGGAATGCAAAATAATAAAGAGATAACTTTTGTGTTGTTAATTCAGAAAAAAGCAACTTGCAGAGAGGTATGAAAGAAAATGCCAGGCAAGTTAGTTTAAGTTGGACATACAGTTGCATGAGCACTGTAAAGCCATGGAAATAATTCTTCCACAGCTGGCAAACCAATATATCCCTGAGACTTAAAGCAGGGTGTCAGAAGCACTGCAGTGGAGGAAGAACTGCGGAGAGCAGGGCATGGGGTCTGGCTGACCTGTCATCAGCACTCTGCCCAGTGCCCCATGGGTGCCAGCCATCACTCAACTCACTAAAGTCTCCACCTAGAAAGATCAAGTAAAAATGCCGCCAATTCACCTATCTTTTTAGATCATGTGCTTACAGGTATCCCCAAACCCTATAATAATCTCCTGAACTTTTAATAATCTGTGACGCACACATCAGCTTATGTAGCTCAGTGGTGAAAGTAGAGTTCTCTAGAGTAATAGTTTCCAAATGCAAAGGGAAAAATATGTGCTTCCAGAATGGATGATTTATTGCAGGTTAACAAAAAATGAAAGAATGGAGAAAGGAGTAAAAAAGAAATCTGGGCCCAAAATAACAATGCCTCTATCTTGAATCAGCTCACAGCCCCATTGCTTGGCAGACAGGTAGTCAGGCTTTTCATTTCAAGGCTGTTACACAGAGAGCATACACTATTCCCACACAAAGATGACTAAGACCCTAACTGTTCAATTTGCCAGGCCCCTCAAATAATCCTAAGTAAACACATTGCTTTCCAGAACCCTTACAAGGTCAGATATTTCACAAAGCCTCCCTCGTTGTCTTACTGCTAGCTGATTTCTTTCCAGGAGAAAGCTCGTAGCCACTCCAATAATTTTTTGTCCAGCTGAACTTCAAAGGAGTTATTGATATTTATGTGTCCTTGGAACCAGTTCCCTAACAAATGCATTTTAGGTATGATTTTTCCATGTGTACTATATTTTAAAAGTTAGTAATGCACAGAAATTATTTACAGAAATAAAGTTGGTTGATAAGAGAATTTGCAAATATGCTGCAATTGACAATATTTTCAGGCCTTTTTCTTTTGTTCAGATGAATGGACGGGTGAGAAATATCAAGGAAAAAGAAAAACATGCAGGTTTATGTCAGCAGATTGAAGGCCATGGTGTTACAGCTGCTCTGCTACCAGCACTTGCTGTGTCCGCTGGTGCTGTGCCTGCACTTCTAATGGCACTCTGGGTATATACCCTTCCTTTATTCACTTTGCAGCAAAGTGGCTTTAAATCCACATTTTTTTGATTGTACACACAAAAAAAGTGAGAACAGTTCTCACTTCTGCACTGCTGATTGCTTCCAGCTCCCTGCCCATCTGCTTGCTTCTGGCTTGAGTGGGTCAGAGCACAAACTCTGTCTATGGTTCCCTTCATCAATCCCTGGTGCACCACAGATCTAAGATTCTGGTGTAGTAATGAGCCCATTTTGGTCACAAGACATTTGCAAGCCTGTAGGGTCAGAGAGGAGCCCAGTTCAAAACTGAGAACAGATTCTCATGAAGAATTACAGCATCACATTCCCTCCACAGAATGGATGCTAGCATGGGAGCCTGAATTTAAATCTGACTGAAACTTTCCTAGTGTTTTGGGATTTTGGCATAGTCTATTAGGGAGGCAGGATGCACTTTCTTACAAAGAGGAAAACAACTTGAGAGTGTAATCAGCAGGGGGGCAAGGTTGCCTTAAAATTTCTGGTAAATTCATTTTGGTGCTGGAAGAAATACACAAATTCATCTCTCCTCAAGAACGTATCTGTTAGGGTTGCATATCTACCTCTTATGCTCCCTCCCATGGGAGGAAATGCAGTGCTCCTTTTCTCCCCTCGTCCTGAGGATATCTTCATTATGTTCAACTAAGAGCTTGGCATTACATGACAATGTTGCTAATCAAAGCCTCCAGGCTCCAAAGGGCTACAGAGCTCTGTGATAAAATACAGTAATTTTCAGATCTGCAGTACCTTCTGTCTGAAGATCTCGACTGTTTGTACAGATGCCTGAGAATTAAGCTCAGTCTGTCACATGTGAGCTATTTCTGATAAATAGAAAATACCCTGGTAGCAAGGACACTCCCCCAAGAGGTCACAGACAGTTCTGAGCACTTCTGACTGGGGTCAAAACTGACCCCAGGAGCCCAGTGCTTTGCACAGTTTGGCTCTGCAGCAGCATGAGCTCCCAACTTGCCTTCCGGCAGTTTGGAAAAGAAAAGGGTCACTCCTCTCAACTCTCAAAGGGAAAGCCGTACATAATGGATCCCAAGCAGATGAATATGCCTCCTGGAAGACTCCCAAAGAAGTGGATTTAAGGCTTATGTATCATCAGCATTTCCCTGCTGGTTCTTGGCCTGTTCATCAAAGGCATCATAGGAAGCTCCATCCTATGATTTGTTCAAGTCACATTAGAAAGAAAATTTAATTCTGGCCTTGTGCTGCATGTAGGATGCTCATGCCTAACACAGGGCTCTACATTTTATGCAGTCCATTTGATGTCATCCTCCATGATTAAATAATTCAAGAAAAGTTACAGAATGGCCTGGCAAAGCATGCTTCTTCTCTTTCTTTTGTGTCTTCTGTTCCAACCACAGTTTCTCCAATTCCAACAAATGTGACAATTGGCAAAATATTTCCAGATAAGAGTGTACACAAGCCGTTAGGTTAAAAATAAATAAATAAATTTTAAAAAGCTATCTCTGATTATTCTATGTGCCTTTGTTTCTGGAGCCACAATTGAGAATAGGTTTAGAACTTTAATCCTAAAAGTAGTATGAAATGCTGCTAATACCACTAGACTGAAAGTTTTGCTCCCAAATGTCTTATTTAAACATTTAACACCTGCCCCCCCCCTCCACTGTATCAAGTAGACTTCTCATAAAAGTTTTTGTTAGTGAGATGTTTTTAGTATCAGTGAAGTCACGTGTCAAGTGGATGCACGTTCATGTTTTCAAGTTCAGATCCCTTTTTGTTCAGTGTTTTTCCACTCTTGTAGCTTTAGCTGTTTTGAACAGGTAATCCCACTGCATTGGGTTTGAGTGGCAAGGTTGGGGTGGGGGGAAATCCACAGGAATGGCTACTGTGAGAAGCTGCTAGAAGCTTCCTCCACAGCTGACAGAGCCAGTGCTGGCTACCTTCAAGGTGGACTGACCACTGGGTGATCCTAAGGCCAAGTCCATCGGTGAGGGTGGTAGCGTCCTCTGGGATAACACAGCTAAGGAGGGGGAAAAGTTACTGCCCAAGAGCAATTGTGGACAGGTAAGAGAGGAGTGAGAATATGGGACAGAAATAACTCTGTAGTCACCAAGGTCAGTGAAGAAGGAGGGGAAGCAGTTGTCCTAGGTGCCAGAGCAACAAATCCCCCACAGCCCATTCTGCAGACCACGGTGAAGCAGGATGTCCCCCTGCAGCCCCTGGAGGACCTCCACAGTGGAGGACGGACATCCATAGTGGAGCAGCTATCCACCTGCAGCCCCTGGAGGACCTCATGCTGGAGCAGGTGGATGCCGCAGGAGGTTGTGACCCCATGGCAAGCCTGAGCTGACCAAACTCCCAGTAGTCGGTGCCCTGGAAGAAGAGCCCATCCTCGAGCAGGTTTGCTGGCAGAACTTGTGATCCCAGAGGGAACCCATGCTGGAGCAGTCTGTTTCTGAAGGACTTCAGCCTGTAGAAAGGACTCATACTGGAGCAATTTGTGCGGAACTACAGCCTATGGAAAGAACTCCTGTTGGAGAAGTTCATGGAGGATTGCCTACTGGGGAGGGACCCCACATTGGAGGAAGGGAAGAGTGTAAAGAGTCTTCACCCTTAGGAGGATGGAGCAGCAGAGACAAGATGTGATGGACTAGCTGCAGCCCATTCCCCATCCCCTTGTGTGGCTGGAGGAAGGAGGGAGGGAATTTGGGAGAAAGGTTACACCCAAGAAGAAGGGAGAGTTGGGGGGGAGGTATTTTAAATGTTTGGGGTTATTTCTCATTATCCTACTCTGATTTGATTGGTAATACTTTTCATTAATTTCCCCAAGTCAAGTCTGTTTTGCCCAGGACAGTAACTGGTGAGTGATCTCTCCCTGTCCTGATCTCAACCCACAAGCTTTTCATTATATTCTCTCTCTTCTGTCCAGCTGAGGAGGAAGAGTGATCCAGCACCTTTGGTGTCTAGCAAGGGTCAACCCACTACATTCACTGGCCTGTAGGTTGTGGAAAAGTCCAGAGAAGCAGAATCACAGAATTTAGTGGGGTAGCATTAATTAACAGCATGTTGTTAAGCAATACAATGAATCGATCGAACAGACATCAATCACAAAGGCTGTTTCTGCATCTTTCTAGCACCGTTTGATAAGTGCTAGAGGCAAAATAACAAAATTTCTTTCAGCAAGATGGGAAGAGAAACATATGGTTGAGACAGGGCAGCTGATGAAACCCTACTGGAGGGGGAGGAGGTCTGAGACATGTGCGTGTCCAGACAGCTGGAGGGAAATGCATTCACCCAGCCAATGAGAAAGACTATCCAAAGGTCAGGGGGTAGCTAAGCAACAGAAAGGAAAAAACCTTCATCACTTCCAGCTGGAAGTAAAGCAAAAAAAATAGATTTCTGGGATTTAATCACAGCACCATCCAGTGGGTAGGCAGCAAAGCTATGGGAGCAAGTTGTGTCTAGCTTTACTCTGTTTGCAGAGTTGCTATGTGACATTAGCCAAATGAACTATTTTTTGCCTCAGTTTCCCCATTTAAAAAAATGTCACATTCTGTATAATTGTAACACCTTAACACAATAGCAGGGCTGGGAGGTCTCTATTTCTACACCTCTTTAAGACCCTAAGGTAAAAGAAGCTGTAGAAGTTCAGACTAACATAGTTATTTTCTGTTTATTTCCAGTAGGTAGACACACAGTAGGAACCATTTTGACATGTGTTAGTGTAGGTGGAAATGACTCATTTGGAAATGACTGGAAGCTAACTGCTGTAGACTGGCTGCTGCTACAGTCCTAAATAAATTCCATAAAACAGATCTTGAAAATGAAGTAAATGTTGCTGTTTTGTTACTGATTAAGTCTTAATTCTACACATGTGAACGTACATATATCCTTATATTATATAAATTCTTTAAATTACTTGTAAAATGAACAGTGCCAAAGACAGATCCAGTGTTTATGTCCCCACTGTATTTACCAACACCATAAGACGACCTAGAAAATACCATACAGAAATTTCCTAAACATTTCCTACCTGCTTTTTAGGAGTCGTGTTATATCCAGAAGGGGTTTTAGCATCAGATGTATCGTATGGTCTGAACAAAAATGTAAGTGACGAAACTAAGGCTCAGACTAAGACCAGAAATGCTAAGGAATTAAGATTGGAGTTTTATTCCAATTTCATCAGAGATTCTCTGACTTCTCAAGCAAGAGAGGAGAGCCTGTTTGATCAGGTCACAGCTGGGATGATCATGATCTCCTGTGAATTGCTGTACCAAACAAAAAGCTCATGCCACTCCTCAGGGCATTTCCACTCCTTACTTCTGCGTGGTGCTTGGTAGTTATCAAATACTTATGGGCTGAATTTGTACCTTTATATGTGCATCTTTCTCCTTAGGGCAGGGGTGCGTCTTTACCCTTAGGGTAGAGGCTGCAAAGTGTCTCCATAGACAGACAAAGAAAGATACATAATAAGCTAGTCACCATTTCTTCCCATTATGACAGGAATCATTTCATCCCATTATGATAGAAATGTCACCATTTCAAAAAAGTGGATGTGATCAACCTGAAGTGTTTCCTTCTGGCCTTGACAGCTCTCAACCAGCAGAGCACCACATGAGCGCTACAGCAAACAGCATTATGCGGTAAACAAGGAGGCTCTTTCACAGGCCAGCTCAGCTGGGCTGCATCGGGATTCCCAGACCTAGAGTGTCCCGAGCATGGTGGCAGGGTGAGACGTGCCCACGTGGCCCTCCTGGGATGCGGACACAGGTGCCCGGCAGGGTTGGGGCTCCGCCAGCCCCTTTGGCTGTGCGGGGCAGCGGTAGGCACCGACAGCCCGGAGGAGCGAGCTGTGTGCCTGCCCACCTTGGGGAGCAAACAGGGCAGGGCACGCCAGATTTCTGCTCACATCCCAGGCACACGTCTTCTCTTGGGCGCTCCCACACGCCAAACTGCACGCAGACGCTAAAGCCACTGCTAAGAGACAGCTAGTCAGAGATGCGCTGATTTATGTCACGCTGAACGCTGGCAGAAGCAAACTTGGAAGTGAAGGCAAGGACATTTCAGTGGCAGCATTTCAAAAGCAGATTTAAAAATCAAGGCTTAATGTTTCTGTAAGTTGAAACAACCTAATTAGTCAACAGGCTGTGAGAGTTTTCCCACTAGGAAAGGACGGTAAATGCAAAGCCGCGCTCCAGGGCCTGAGTTAGGCATCTGGTAAGGTAACAACTCTCCCCTTACAGAGTGTCAGTAGGTTAAAATACTGAGGAGTGCCTGCAGATAAAGCTGCTAAATTCCACTCCAAGCTACCCCTTGCCACAGATCCTGGGGGAGTTCACTAAACAGACCTTCTGCCACTGTCCTTGTCAGAAAGCAAAATTAAATCTATTAACTGTAAGACTACAGTTATATTTTCTGTTTCACACTCACCCACCTTCATAGTCCTTCATGCCCCCCATTAAAGATTCCTTTGCCTTGCAAAAGATCTCAGAGTATAGAGCTGGGATTATGTTTGTATTCTGAATTTACTATTAATATTTTTGTAGTTTCAAGTTCCATAGTGTCTAGGAGTCACTTATTCAGCATGCTTAGAAATACAGGGCATAGAGTAGCATTTCAGGGGCAATTTCCAGCCTATGCCAATGGAAAGCATTAATTTCTTTAGCTCTTTCTTACAGCAAATGTTGCTGTAAGTTTTCAACTCTCAAGCACTTTGAGAGGAAAGGAATGGATGCACACAACATAGGTCTGAGATCCACCCTCAAGGCCATGTAATCACCCTAGAGGACGTAATCACAAAAACCAGAGCCAGCCTTGGAGCTTGAGTGCTCCCTGAACTGAAGAACCACCCCACAGAAAGCCTGCGACTGTCTGTTCCACATAACTACATTTCCAAGTATTTTCTGTAGCCAAGAGGTCACTCCCATTCTGGCATGAGAAGTAAACTGACTGACCTGGAGCTGTGTGAGTGGGGGGCAGCTGCGCATATGAGTATGTGACTTGCAAAAATAAGACATAAGCCCTAGAAAACTACCTAATATAATCTTGCAGGGGGTTGGTCAAGCCTTCTAATGAGAAACTCTTATTTTCCCTTGTGTCTGGCTAGGAGTGTGCTATTACTAATAATGAAAAAAGGTTCCTCTTCCTTCATTGATTTGTGCTTGTGTTTAGCATCCAAACAGATGAGATTTCAGGCAGCAGCACTGGTTCCCCAGCCTACATGTGCTGCCTTTTCTTCAGGAAAGAACGTGAAGATGATCAGGGAGGAGAAAGTGCTTTTCTCTCCAATAGTGTGTGAGGGATAAAGAGAGAAACAATTTAGAAACAAATCTATCCCCAGCTGGAAAGCAAAGGTTAGTCCTGAGAAAACACAAAGTGAAGAGAAATTGCTAAACTTCTGCTGAAAATAATGAAAACCATCTGCAATGTAGCTCCCCAGGGAGGGTAGTTAAGTGAGAAAGATTGGTGCTTATTGGAACTTACAGACCCTCAGCAAAATTTCAAGTATTATCTCTCACATGACTTATTTGCTTGCTAATTTCGGAAAACATATTTTTCCTGTGTTATACTGATTAGATGACAAGATTGATTGACTTCCTATGTTACTTTGAGTGACTCACATATATCTAGATACTCCTAAATAGGTATTCACTAAATTATTTACACCTTCTGCACATCATTACCTAAAAAAACTCATTCTTGTGTTCATCTGTTTGTTCAATCTACCACAGGAGTAGAGTTGTGAGCTCATAAATGGCTTCTTTTCTTGTACAAATACAAATATGCAATCATTATAACACTTGTGGTTTTTTCTTTTACTTTAGGCCTCTTACTTTAGGTTTCTCCAATCTAAACTGGTGGTATTTACCTACCTCACAGGTTGTTCAAATAATTTTGAGTGTATGCAGGGTTCTTTGCAAATACAGAAAATGACAGTCTCAACCCTGGGGATTGTAATACAGAAAGAATTAAAATACGTAACAGAGAAAAGAAGAAAAAAAGGACAATGTGCAAGGATACAGAGCAATCATACTGCTAATGCATAACTTACTGGCTTGTTCTGTAATGTTTGCAACATTTATTTGGCAATACTTTTTTTCAGTTCACTGTACTACTTTATTAGCTGATGCTTCCCTTGCCTCTGTAATCTGTGGCAGTGTACCTAAAACATATGGTACATGATGAGTGAGATGAGGGACTGGCTGGTGTCATGGTTACAGGTGATGGCCATCAAGTTGCACAAATAGATACTGTCCCGCTCTGAGACACAGATTTCGTATGTGATGTTAGCTTAGGTCACTCAGACTTTTCAGAGATGGTCAGTAGTTCATTATTTCCCAGGTGCCTGAATTGAGGCTTTGAGATTACCGAAGGTACTGAAGAACTAGAGGCAAAGCAAGCTGGAGCCACAGCATGCAAAGTGCTGTGTGTCACCAGGTGCTGTGGAATATGCAGTTCCACTCTAACATTGGACATTTGAGTGCCTTCAGCTTCTGCTCTCCATTCTTCAGATCTACATATATGAGACACAGGTAGTGCCCTGCCATCTCCAAGGTGAAGAAGGAAAACAGATGAGTTAGTATTTGTGAGGCACACAGTTACTATAGCAATAAGCAGCACAGAAAAACTCATGAGGAAAGTAATTGCCTTCCATGTAGAGAGTATACAGTCAGTAAGGCATAGAGACACACTCTGAACAATGAAGGAGAAAAATACTGAGCAGCTGCTCCTTAAATGAGCATCATCCATCTTGTTCACTGGGGCAGCAAGGCCCTGTGGAGTCCTGAGTGACCATAGAATTAACAGTGGCCCTTTAACACACACACACAGGCATTCTTAACCCTGCTATTTCCAGCCATTGAAGACCTGACTTTGAAATCTTGCTGGTGAGGCCAGAGAGAATGCAGCACACAGTTATTCAGATTATAAAAGTAGAAACTCTATGTTGTACCATCAGGCTGTTACACATTATCTGTGACACTTAGGTCTCCCTACACAGACCTCTGTTACTTAGACCAAGGAAATAACTGACTGTGATGGCAATCCCTCACCTTTGTGCTGTGGAACAATGGGAAGGTGATTGCTTACAAAAAGAGATTATCTACCCATTTTTTTCCTCTGTCACTTCCTTCCAAATTGTCTGTGCACTTCCTCCTCTCCCTCTCCTTGCCCAAATTTCTCTCTGAATTTGTGTTCCTGTTGTCAGCTTCACCCATGTTTTGGCTAATCCACAGTTTCCCATCTAGGGAAGCTTGTATAATTTTTTCAGTCATCCCAGCCAGTTTCTTAGTTGCCTCTCCTAAGCCATGGGAACACTGCCTCTTGACTTCTAAGCTTGTTCTTTCTAGTTCCTAATACTTACTCTTTGCCTAGTCAGCTTCAGATTCCTCTTCCTCATCTCCTCTGATTCAGTTTTCATGACCACCCTTTTGTTTCTATTGTCAGAAGATGAAGATTCTCCTAAGAAATCAATTGTAGCAATCCTGGATAACAAAAATACTTGGTACTGTGAGATGAATTAAAAGTCACAGGTAGTGGTAGAACTGCAGACTTTGACAAATATATTTTTACATGCTAAAAATACACAAATAAATACTGAGATCCACTCCTGTTACAGAGTATTAATGTAAGTGCTCCATTATGGCAGTTTTCTGTGATTTTTTGGTAGGATGCTTTGCATGTTCTGAGTGTGATGAAAATTGCTGCAGGCACTCAGGTAACTAGCTCTACGTGGCTTTTCTTAAAGACAGTTCCAAGAAAAAAAAGAAGAAAACTTTACTAGAAATTGCAAATTACATTGCTACATTTGAGTTTATGGTGTTTTCTAACATTCCCTGACTTGTCTCCTAAGAGCAGGCTGGCAGTGATGTGAAAGGGGGAAAGTGACTTTGAGGACAAAACCGTAAGAAGGTGAGGGTGACAGAAAAGGCCACTGTCTTACTGCCTGTAAGGGATGCTTAGCAAAGGACAAGCACAGGGTGATTCTTCCCAGAATACACTCTAGCAAGCTGCAGCTCAAGGACTCCTTTAATTTTGCTGTACTCACATCCACTAAACCACACTTGACAGACCTTTCTGCCACAAATATAGCCAAGAAATCAGGTTTTGTTTCATTGGGTTTTTTTATGTATTATCTTTCTTTTTTTTAACCTGGACTTTTTTTAGCATCCAGGGTATACAGAACTCACAGCCACAGACTGTGCTGTGAGTAGAAAGCACTGCTCTCTGTACTTTTTGAACATGTTGACTTGATGCATCAATGTGTATGTTAAATGAATACAAAACTGTAAACACTCAAGAACATAAGGGGAAGAGGATGCAGGGACTATAAAATGAACTGCAGAACAATGAGAATGCCCACCATAATGACTGAGTAGTTCATTACAGAAATATAACAAAGAAGAGTGCTTTTGAGTATAGAAACAATTTTCAGTGAATGTTTCCAGCTTTATTTGAATCCAGCACATTTAGTCTGATGCCCTAGTCGGGGTGTTAGAGGAGCAGCCATTCCAGCTGCCAAATTAATTTTTGCAGTTTACAGCTAACAATCCGTCATACACTACCCAGTGTTTCACTTCTTTTGTTTAGATCATTTGGATAATTAAAGTACCACAAATTCCATGGTGTCAGCAGGTCTCAAACAGACCTCCTGCTGGCTCTGCAATCTCTTTCAGAGATCAAAAATTAGAATAATGAATAATACTAGAAGAAGGAGTCCAAGTAACTCATATTTTATGTTTCATGTTTTCCTAACGACAAGGTCATATAGTCAGCAGTGTGATCAATGCAAATACAATATGCCTTTGGAAAAAGGCCAAAGTCTGCCTGTGGAAAGGGCAATCAAGGGAACTCTTTCGTAAAAATACACTACATGGGTAGATAACAGAGATCCCAAAGCTCTTTACCAAAAGGAACAAAAGACCAGTGCCTCAACTCACCAAGCTAAAAAACAAGCCTATGGCAAATCCCATGTGGGCATGATGTCCTATCCTTTGAAAGCACATCTCTCTCTCATGCATGCTACATTTGTGTCAGCATCATTTTCTATGGCTCAGAAAGTCTATCCTCAGCAAATATCTGGAGCTAACAACTGTTCTGCATTTAGTTGACTTGCACATGGCCGTGCTATGCCTGGCCAATCACTGCTATCTCTCCTAAGACGCAGGAAAAAAAAAATCCACAGATGTTAAATTGTTTCAGCTTGCCTAACCATTTAAAGTAATTAATTCTGCAGACTATTTCTGACTATGTCTATAAAAACAACATCATTTCTTTCTACTGCTTGTTCTTTACTTATTGTATGTACTGCATCTTTCCAAATCATTGCCAGGGCACAAATTCTGTGGCACACAACACTCTGAACAAGCAAACTCCCTGATTTACTCAGTCCCCTCTGCAGCTTTTCATGATTATGAGTAAGAGGCTTCTGTTTGATTATCCACGTGAAGAAGATTTTTGAAGTAGGCAAGATTCACTTATTCAAAATGTACATAGAGTAAACACACTTGATGACAAAAGTAAAGCCAGGGATGGATAAAACAAGGCTGTAATGAAAAATAAAAAGCCAGAAAAAAAGTCCAACAGAGCTCTGAAAAGCCTCTGGAAGCAAACTAGGAGTTTCTGATCATTTATAAGACTGAACAAAGGAATATTAGAATAAATTGGGGGTTTTATAATTCTTGGATCAGTAATAATAGGAATACTGAATTAATAGGAATTCCAGCTCAGTACTTGGCTGTTTTTCTGTCCTTATGGCACACAGGACCCACAAAGAACAAGAGGATGCCAGAGCACTGCCCCCACACTCCAGCAGGACAGAGCTCAAGTTTAATATACTCTCGTGACCTTAAAATAGGGATTCAATATAAAAGTGTGGTAGAGCTTGTGAGTAAATGTAAGTGCCTATGTAGAAAATATTTGTAATCACATCTGCACAGTCCTGTCTCTATTGCTGTCCACAGGCCACTAGAGTGCAATTACACATTCGCACGCTCCAGCAGTCGATATGCTTGCTCCCTAAGGACACGCTCCAAAGTCCAACATTTTCACAGCTTTGTTGACCCCAGGGCCAACCAGCTGCGTGCCTGTGCAACCCAGGCTCCCAGGGGCTCTGGGATGAGCTGATCCCAGCTCCCAGCCTCAGCCACAGCTGTTACCACTGCCCTCACTACAGGGAGCTGGCAGCAAGCAGCTGGGGCAGCGTCTCTCCCAAATCTCCAACCATCCAGGGCCTTTGGGAACGACTTAGCTTCTCCTGTTCGCTCAGTCCCCTGAAAAATCAAGCATTAAGATGCCTGGACTACTTCCTCATCACAATTGCTAGCTGTGGGAATACTGCTCACCAGTTGTTCATCTCCTCTCAGGACTTCAGTGCTAGAGGTTGTCACAAAAAAAAGGATTATGTGCTGTTTGCAGTGCCTCACTAGTGCTCCCAGGAGACGCTATGCTCTGCTCTTTGTAGTTACTTAAGTGATGAGACAGTTATGGGCATCTACAAATAACCACTAATGCTGTTACAGATTTTGGAAATGAAGGTGGGGAACAATGAGTGGTGTTTGCATTGTCATTTTAAGGTGAGTTCTGAAATCACATGGATTTAGTTGGATTGAACTTAAAATCAGCATTCTTTGCCCTCCAAGTCATGAGGACAGACTACATAATGTGAATTTGGAAAACTCATACACAGAAATTAAACACAGATGATTCCTCTCCCTTTTAAAACTCTCTCCTTTTTTTTTCTTTTTTTTCTTTTAATGTTTGTATTTGCCTCTGCTGAAACTTAGGTTCACTGGACTATTCCCCTAAAGTCAGAAGGCTAAACTGTCCACCTAGTAAGCTGGAAATGGATGCAAAGGCTGTAACTACTGGCAGAAAGGTAAATCATTGTGGCACTAGTAATTAGTGGACAGGATGCAGTACTCAACTTGAATAGTAAAAGAAAGGATGCAAAAAGGCTCTTCCTTTGATAAGTGCTAGGACCTTGGAACTAATGAAAAAGTGTTTTTAAACACGAAAACTGAGATTTGAGTTCAATTTCTGTTTGATTCTCCTCACTGTTTTTTCTGGAAAGCTAATTTCCAGTCTTTAGCTCCAACATTACTGGTTGCTTTTTCTTGCATTATATGCTTCTTCACGTGATTTCTTTTTCATATGGCTGTCTTCCTTCAGCTGTCTGCAAGCTGCAAATCTGCTGAACCTGGTTCTCCCATCCCCATGCACAGTGCAGGGTCATATGCATCTCATAAAGTGATACTGGGAGCTTGCAGCATTCGCTTTGGGCAATTATAAAAAGAGGACAGAATGAGATGAACCAGATAGGTGAAAAGTGTATTTACACATGTTTATAAATGTCTAAGGGAATCCCTTTAACCAGCCAACCATCAAGGGGCAGAAAAGCACCAAGAGACAGCTCTGTGTATGAAAATATGGTATAGTCTTTGAGGACAAAGGTTAAACAGACAGTGCTGATCCTTCCTGACCAATAGAAAAACAAAGAGCTCAACAAAAAAAATCTTTGCTCTAGCAGCTGCATCCATTCTTTTATTAGAAACAGGGATCTGTCAGGAAAGGGAACTTTGAAAGGGAGAAGCTTTGAGACATATGTAACTCTGCAGAATTAAAACAACAACCAGCCCTTCCCCCATCTCCATTTTCCTTGCACATCATGAAAGTCACCTTCCAAGGCCAGAGAGGTTTCATGGTGTTATTGCACATTCTCAGTGTACATGACTAATGTATGCAATATCATGTCCACCAGTCTCCAGCAGATTGCCATGCAGAGCCCAATCCAGTAGGAACTTGTTCCTTCCATCCATCCATCCATCCATCCATCCATCCATCCATCCATCCATCCATCCATCCATCCATCCATCCTTTGTGTAATTAAAGGCTATTTGAAAACTTGTAAATTCCATACCTGCACTAGCAAGACATGCACTATACACACCTTACACAGGAATGTAAAGCCTGGACTGTAAAACCAAGTCCATATATATGTGTTGCTTAACCCCAGCTGGCAACTAAACCACACACAGCCAATTGATCACTCCCCCCTTGGTGGCATGGGGGAGAGAATCAGAAGGGTGAAAATGAGAAAACAGATGGGTTGAAATAAAGGCAGTTTAATAAGGAATGCAAAAGCTGCGGGCGTAAGCAAAGCAAAAGAAGGAATTGTTTCACCACTTCCCATGGGCAGGCAGGTGCTCAGTCATCCCCAGGAAAGCAGGGTTCCATCAAGCGTAATGGCTTCTTGGGAAGACAAATGCATCACTCCGAATGTACCCCCTGCCTCCTTCCTCCCACAGCTTTACACGCTGCGCATGGTGCCATATCCTGTGGGATATGCCTGTGCTCAGCTGGGGTCAGCTCTCCCAGCTGTGTGCGCTCCCAGCTTCTTGTGTTTCTGGCTGGATGGTACAAGAAGCAGATAAGGCTTTGGTTTTGCATGAGCACTGCTCAGCAATGACCAAAACATCCCTGTATTACCAACACTGTTTCCAGGACAAATCCAAAACCTGGACCCATACTAGCTACTGTGAAGAAAATTAACTCTACCCCAGCCAAAAGTAGCATAACATGTAAGGAGGTTGCAAAGTGAGGAGTGCTGAGATTAGCTCCATAGCAAGGTTTCATAAGTCATGTGGAGGAGTGAGAAACATTCTCTCACCTTGAGCCCTGCTGACTACCACTGAGAGAGAGAGACAGGCGAGCAGGGAAACCTCAGCATCCTGGCAGCCAAACATCCTCCTCCACGTGACCTCCACAGCACCAACAGCATCTCATGCTGAAGGTACAGGAAGTTTAGTAAGCAATGCGGTTGAAATTCAAAGCTGAATTGGCACTGTGAGCTCTCCCACCTGGGTGCTTCTTGTAGCAGTTCACTGTGTTTCTGTCCTTGCAAACCTTCCCTCTGGGTGCCTGTGTGGGACAGATCAGCTTCTTCTGTGGGTTTCACAGAAGCTGGGTGCGGAAAACTCTTTGCTGGGCATACTGAACCTCAAGTTACCACTACTAGGCCAACGCATTCTTTTTTATTTTTGGTGGAAAAATCCATTGGAAAAGGCCAGGAAAACTGTGTGGTTTCTGCAACAGCTTTCTGTCTCACAATTTTGAACCATTCTCCCTCTCTCCTGAGGCTCACAAGTCAGGTTTTCAGTGGAGTGGGATTGCCACGAGTTCTGCTTCTGGCTACTGCCTTTTTGGAGAATCATTTTAGGAAGAAAAATAAGGTGGTATTAATTTGAAGCAGGTTCCCAGCTGGTGTCCACAAACAGAAGCCTATAGTTAGGTCCCCAGCCACCACAACTCTTTCTTTCACTGGATACCTTATGCTGCCCAGGGGGCATAGGAAAAGGAAGGAGAGCTGCAGGAAGGTGGCTGAAGTCCAGGTCTCAGAGACTTAAAAATTCCACATTTCAAATTGTGCCTACCAATTTTGCATCAATTCAGAGTTTAGACCCTTCCTGTTGAGTTTTATTTTTCCACAATGCTGAAAAAAATGGGTGGCTACAGAAGTGTCAGGCAGGTTTTCAATTTTGTGAAATATGTTTTCCCTTTACCTCATTTGAAAAACAGCAGTCACTGGAATAAATGGCTAATTCAGTCTTTAGAAATATCCATATATCCCCTGATAGATTTTTCAGGGAATTTTGTGCTGTTTGGATAGGCAAACAGCTGCAGTTTTGTACTATTAGTCCTGACATATATATAGCAATACAGACACCTACCATGCACCATGAAATGCTTCTGTCTCATCACAAAGAGGACTGAGATGGAGGCCGAAAGGTACTGTTTTGCTGCTATATAAATATAATGTCCTGATGCATCCACAGCAGCTGAGTGCAGCTTAGGCCTCCACATCTCAGGAAGGATGTAGCAGAGTTAGAGAGGGGCAACTAGAACAGCTGAGAGGATAGAGAAGCTGACTTAAAGACACTAAAAAGGCTTGTGTTCCTCTCTTTGGAGATAGAATCAAGGTTGAATGTGATCAAGGCCTATAAAATTGTGTAGACAGCTTCTTCTAGTGACCTGTTCCAGCATCTCACCACTCCTACAAAAAAGAATTTCTTCCTATATCTAATCTAAATCTATACTCCTTCAGTTTAAAGCCATTTCCCCTTGTCCTATAGCAGGCCCTTGTAAAAACTCTGTCTCCAAGTCTCTTGTCACCCAGTTTAGGTACTGGAAGGTGCTACAAGGTCCCAGAGCCTCCTCCAGGAGAACAACCCCAGCTCTCAGCCTGTCTTCACAGAAGAGGTGCTCCAGCTCCATGGCCCTCCTCTGGATCTGCTTCAACAGGTACATGTCCTTCTTATGTTGGGGGCCCCAGAGGTGGATCAATTACTCCAAGTGGGGTGTCATGAGAGTGAAGTAGACAGGGAGAATCACCTCCCTTTGACCTGCTGACACTTCTTTTGATACAGCCCAGGATATGGTTGTCTTTAATTTGGCTGGCACATTACCAGCTCATGTTGAGTTTCTTGTTAACCAACATCCTCAAATCCTTCTCCTCAAGGCTGCTCTCAATCCATTATCTTCCCAGTCTGTATTTGTCCATGTTTTAATGCCAGTATCCTTAAGACTTTTAAGCTTCCACCTCATAAAAATTTGCTCTTAATTCTTTTCCATTAAAACCTACAAGAATAGATTTTAGCAGATGCCTCAGCTAGTCTCTGCTCTTAATGAATATTAAATTAATTAAAAACCAAGGCTCTTATAGTCAGGGAAAGAAGTAAGTGATATAGGGTATAAAAAGAGATCCTTCAACAGTCAGACCTCAGCTGAAATCCTGCAATTACACAAGGTAGGCTCTTTTGAAAGGTCTCAGAGGAACACACACAATTCTCAACACAAAAACATGCTTCCAGCAAACAAATTAGAGCCCCTGTGCTGCTGCTGCTGCACAGAAAGGGAAATAAGTGTAACTCCTTTGGGGGTATTGGTGAGAAAAGATAAAAAAAGAACACCAAAGCAGATGCCCTTGGAGAGACTTTTAAACTAAACCCACGATCGCTATGAAGGTGTAAAATGAAAACCAGGAAAAAGTGAATCAGCAGGCCCCTGGGCCCATCGCTCTGCTGTTAAAGTAGTATCCAACTATATGCACTGTATAGCTGCAGTGTATCTGCACTGACTGACACATCTCCAGTCTGTATATTTATTAGAGTTTACTTCATTCTTTCCAATCACATTCTCAGCAAAAATCTGGGTTCTAAGTTGCTCTTATCCACTTGAGTACCCCTCTGACTTGGGAGGGTACAAGCTGACCTTACCAACTTCATGCTGCAGGGCAGGAGCTTGTCATTGTTACTTGTCTACAAAATATCATTCTGTGTTGTCATGGTATTTTACCAGTTGCACAAGTAATTAGCTCCCTGTAGACGTGGTATTGCCAACCCCAGCAATCTTTAATGGCTTAATTAGCAGTCTTAGGACAAGAGGTATGGTGTTCTTTGCTGTCTGAGCCACTGTGTTTTGCCTTCACTCATGTCCATGTTCAAACAAACTTGGAAACAAGCAAAAACAAGCAATTGGGGGGAAAAAAAGGCCAGACATCAAATGTATTGTTTCCAAGTCATATTCCATGGGAGGTTTAACGGAAAGAGAGAGAAATGTAAACTTTTGAATCCAAATCAGAAAGAAGGATCGATCAGTACATCCTCTGTCTTACAAAGGCACATTGCTTTCAAAAATACGGACTGCATTCAGTTCTTCACTGCTACCTGTCCCTTCCCAGATCACAAACAACTGCATGTTCAGTAAAGCTTTACTGTGACATATCTATATGTTTTGTTGTTATAGAGACTGCAAAATACTCCCCTAAAGCTATTTTTAGCTCGTGTTCATTACAAGGAGGTTAAAACATGGCCACCTCCTTCAAACAAATCAAAAGAAAGTGAGGTGGGGTGGGGGGAACCCAAACCATGAGTCATATATACCCTCGCCTTCCTGACGGCATTGAAGCCAACGTTACACACTACTGCCTTAATGAGGGCTAAAAGAGTTTGATCTGTCTTTGCATTAGGTAGCATGATATTGAGTTGCTGGCCAGTGTATTCCCAGCCCAGCAGAGAATCAGTTGCAGGAAAAAATGAATAGACCCCTCACCTCCTTCATAGGCTCAGACGTCTGCTATCTACTCCAGACAATTCATCTTCGTCTGCTGTAAAGTACACATCACCTATACCCCACTCAGGAGCAATAAACACTTACTCATTGTAAGGAAGAGGATGGCCTCTGGCAGATTAATTGCTCTGACTCTCCTCCTCCTTAAGTGAAACACAGTTTCCCGTTTTTTTTCTGGATATGTTTTTTCAGTACTTCACTCAAACGCTTGGCAGAGAGACAAATGCCCTAGACACTCCTTAAAACCCCAAGACCAAGCTCCTCAGTTTATTTAGTATTTTTGTAGGCTTGGGTTAAATAAATACAGTACTTTACAGACTATGGTTTCAAGGAATTCACTCTGTGTTTTTGTTTTTAACGATTTTGCTTAATTTCCTCCTTTTTTGTTTTGTCAAGCAAGTTACATAACACAAACCTTTCATGAAGATATTTCTGTTCTTGCCTTCTGCATTTTTGTAATACTCTGCCAGCGGCTGCAGTTTGAGTTACTTATGGTCATATTGCTGACCTTGAGTGAGCCTGGCACCCAAAACAGAAGAAAATGCTGTGTGATCCACACCCCTGCCCTAAGCTCATTTCTGTGCAATACAAGGCCTAGCACTAATCACAGACGTGTAGTAAGCTTTTGATAGTACTGTGGGAGAACATGTTTATCCCTTCTGGATGCTTGGCAGAGAATTCTGGGAAAAGCTGTGGAGGACCACAGGTGGTCTAAGGCATTAGCCTGCAGGTACCCTATGAAGCAGTGTATGTAGGATGTCCACTTGACCATCTCAGCCAAAGACATCCAAGCTACAGCAAGGTTTTGTGTACAGATGGCAGCTAAAGTAGGGCAACACCTGTGCTCTAGCTCAAGTTAACATTGTAAAGAGAAACACTTCTGAAGTAATAGATAAAGGAAGTTTGAGAAGCCCCCTATGGTCAAATGATGGCAAAGGAACAGGATAACAGCATTTGGATTATCCATCATCAGCCCCTAGTGGGATGTGGCTTGGTGAATTACAGGAGAGCAACCACGTGGCTTACTTTAGTGTTCTGCAGAATGGTGCTGTCATGTTTGCTTGTCTTGCAAAGTAATTAGGGAAGGTTAATACAGCAATGCAGGATCTGTAAATCTTGAAACCTTCGAGTGGCAGGTGCACTCCCACACACGTAACATTTGTTTCCTGCTCTCAATATTGCCAGATCATATGCATGGGTAGCCTCAAGTGATGGTGCTTTCTTTTCAATGACAAATGTCAGTTCCACTTCATCAGTAGAGGATGCTGGCTTCACCTCTAACACAAACCCTCTTCCTAGCCCACTCACCTGAGCATGGCAGGCAGGCTCCAAAATGGAGACTGAACAACCCTTTCCCTCTGCTCCCTCACACCAGCACAGCTATGGAGTTGATAGCCTAACCAGTAAGAATCTGAATGATGGAACCACACCCAAGAACACCACTCTTCCAATAGCACGAGAGATCTGAAGGAGAAGCTGAGGTCTTTTCTGGTTTTACAGGCAACCTCAGGGGCTGAGGTAGTGCTTATCCCTACCTTACTCTCTTTTGCACTTGTATAAGACTTCTTTTGCTACCAGCTTGTCTTTGTACTTGTCCTTTTATTTTCACGATTGTTTGTAACCACTTTGTGGGGAGCTGAACTGCAGCCTCTGAGCTTCAAGTGATTCAGTTAGCACAGTTATTCAGAGCAGTCAGTACGCATCAGAAATGGTCACTGGTGCAGCAAGCCAGATCCCTTCCTGGCAGAAGGCACCAGCCAGCCATGCACAATGCAGAAAGCTGGCTCTGCCAAGGGAGCACATCGTGCCTCTGTAGGCAGTGGAAGGATGCCTCATACATCTCCATACAAGGCACCTGCTGCAGATCCCAACAGTAGTATGGTTTTTTGCCAGTGATATGAAATATTACTATATAGCAAGCAGAAGAATTGCTAAGGACAATTTCTGTGTCTTAAAAATATGCAAGGATATCAGCGCATGCTATAGGAAAATATTTAACAAAGAGACGCTTGGATGTGTAGGATAAGATTCAGTTCCCCTGGCTAGTCAGTACACAGCCCTGTGCTGCCTGTCAGTGTATCTTAGTATTTATCAGGAATGTCAGTGCAGGCATTCCTCTCCTCCTGACAAAGAAACAGGTATGGCTACCAAAACAATTGTGGGAAAAGAGAATTTTTTTAAAAAGTACTACTTTGAGATCTGAGGACCACAGGACATCTTTCAGAAGATTCTATCCAAAGGGTAGTTGGTTTCTGTGGGGTTTCTGTGGCGTTTCTGTGATGGATTTCCTCAGGATCACTCCTGGCAGAGAGGGCACAACCCATGGCACTAGCAGTGCTGCTCCCTGAGTGACTCAACTTTAAAATCTTAAGGACAGTGTAACAGCTACCAGTGCTAGCTGGCAAATGAAGAATCCAAGCACCAGTTGGGGCTTCTATGCCATGGACAATGACAACTTCTGGAAGCAAGCAAGCTTCTTATGAAGTCCTGAATGTTAAATCCTCTTATAAAAGCAAATAGGCTTCAGAGAAAGCCCAAGGGCATATTTCAGAGCACTTTGGATTTTAGCCTGTTTCAGCCTCTACTGCCAACTATCCATCTGTCCTGCTAATGTGCTTCATTATGCAGCTAGGTAATGAGCCTAGAGCTCCTTTACTGGTGGGATTATAATTGCAAGGGGACAGTGAAACAAACTTGTTATGTGGGCCACAAGGGGAAAGGTCCATAGGGGGGTTTTCTCATTTTTCATTCAAACACAGTCAGAGTACATATCATTCCAGTGAACTAATCCCCATTAGTGACCTTTAGTAAGAAACAAGTCCCTTTTCCTTGCCACAGAGAAGCTAAACTCTGGTTCAAAGCATTATTAGAGGTGATGTTTCACTGACATGAAGTGGCGTTTCTGGATCTGGCCATGCAGCCTCAACAAAGGGTGGGAATGAGTGGACTAATCAGGGCAAGAGGAACACAATTTTTCTATTATGTTTTCCCTGCACATTAAAAGGCAAACATTTCAGATACAGAGCTCAGAAATGTTCCAACTCTAGCAGTAATAGTTTGGCCTTTTCTTCATGCCTGGAAACTACTCAGCTGGCACAACTGGATTCTTATGGTCCAACAACAACAGACAGAATACAGCAGGATCAAGCTTTGGCCAAACATCTGCTCCTCTGCAGCTCCCCTCACCTTTCATTGTTCCCCCTACCACCTGAATAGACCCCTGAATGTCCCACTTAGCTGGGTCTACGTTCCCTAGGCGGCTTTGTGAATGTTCCTTTTGCAAAGGAATGATAGCAAAAGACACTATTGGCTTTTACCATACTCTACAACAGGTAGAAACTGATCCTTGTAGTGCTTCATGGCTTTAAAAACTATTGTGCTTTCAGTTATTTCCTTGATTTTAGCTGCCTGAGTCATTGATAACCTGACTGTTTTGATTTTAGCAGCTTTTATTTTGTTTTCCTTGGAATGGCATTGCCCAGTGGTAGGCGGTTTACCATCTAAATGGGCTAAATATAAAAGGGTTGTTATATCTTGCAGTCATGGTGGAGAAAGCGGATTTGTTTTATTTTGATGAGTGGTCTAAATATTATCGCATCAGATTTTGGCATTTCAAATGCAGAAAGGGCTTCCTTTGAACTCCACTTAACTCTTGTGAAATGGCACTTCTGATTTATGTGGCCAAGGCATCATTTTCTATAGATTTGTAATAAGGTTTGGATTTGACCTACTGTGAAATCACAATGTCAAAGTAAGTTGACTGTTTTCAAGTATGTGTCTCATTTAAGTGCTTACCTTAGTTTATATATAAGAGCTAAGCTGATACTTTAGTAATTTTACATTTCTCTTTGATTACAAGCTTCTTGTGATTATAAAAGTCAATGGGAATTCAGTCATGGGAGCATAATTATACAAAGTTGGTGTAGCCAAAAATTCTAAAGAAATAAAATTTTAAAAATAAAAGGTTTATACACATGCTATATTTCTGGAAGAAACCATGAATAATGGAAGTTGAAAACTGTCAGCAAACTCTACTGCAAAAATCAGAGTCTTCAGGAGAGGCACGCAAATAGTGACTTTCAAAATGAAAGGTTTCTCAGAAAAGAGCTTGATTCTGGTACTTTTCTCTAGGACATAGGCAGGTTGACCTCACAGGCAGCTCAGGTCTCCTGACAGTCAGTAGCAGTCAAGTTTCAAGGTAAGAGGTTCTTTCTCTTACACTATGGTACTTCAAATGGAATTGGGTTTCCTCTAAGTTTTATGCTTGATAGAGCAAAAGAATGTCCTAATTGTTGAAAGATTGGCTACTGGACATAGTAAGTATAAAAAAAATTAAAGAGTCTGAAATATAAAATAGAAAAAAAAAGTTTATATTCAGGCTGACTTTAGTGCCACCAAACAGTGCTGTGGTTCTGCCTTTAAATATCAGCTTGTACCCAGCACTGTCAAAGAAGTATCCCTTTGAGAGAGCCCAGCTCTCCAGCAGGACTACTCTGCTGGGGAAATGTTTGAGAGCAATGCTAATGCTATGTCTAACGACCATCACTTTTCAGGCGGGTGTTGAGTATCAAATGCCTAGGATGTGTTGAATGGTGATGCAGGCACCCACATACCCCACAGTTCTACCCAGAAAGTCCCATCACCCATTCACCCTGGCTGGTGAAGCCTCAGAAACCAGAGACAGATTGTTGACGTCCCTGGGACATACTCCACATACAGCAACATCTCAGCTTTGCCAGGCTGGCCTAGTATCATGGAGGGCTTAGGAGTCCCTACCCGGCAGGGCAGCAGCTCCCACGCACACTCAGGCCCTTTTACAATTACTGTGCAAATTATTTCTCACCTGGATGGGGCTTTGTATGGGATTTAATAAACTTCTCAGAGCTTTGGTAGCCCTTGCACATTAAGGGAGACTGACCTTCATCTGTAAGGATAAAGCCTGGGACTCTAAACTTTAGATTTCCTATTATATTTTCAGGCTACTCTTCATAGGAAGAGTGAATGACACACACACACACGCACACACCCCCTCCAGTCATTTCCCCCTCAGCTCAGGTTGTTTTTTATTCTAAGCTAGAACCAGAATCAGCAAACATGTCGAGGCAGGTTCTACCACCATTTCCTTAATCCATTCAAGCAGAGTTTAGTCCTGCTGAGGCATACGGGAAATAAACTTCTTCAGACCTGTGCCTAGGGCACCAATCGCTCTCGCACAAAGCAGGAAGCTCCTCAGTGCCAGCACTGCTGAGGTCCGATCTGCCACAGATTTATATCCTTTAGCCTTCCCCGCAATTTCCCCTGCGTCCTGCGCCTGACCGCTCCCGGTCATTTCCACACCCTCCCGTTACCGCCTGTGACAGTCCGGGGCCCAGCTATTCCAGGCGACCTGCCGGCAGCGAGCTCCTGAGCCCCGTGTGCCTGGGGCGTGCCTCTCTCCTGCCCGCATGCCAGCGCTGGGAGTTATCCTTCGCAGCTCTGAGACCTCTGCTCCCTCTCAAATTTGTTTAAAATTAGCATATGAATGTAAAAGCTACGAGTGCTTTCGTGTGAGGGGCAAGGAGGGCAGGGCTGCAGAGACGTAATTGTGTAAGCATAATTCACTTTGGAACATCGGCTAAAAATAATAAAGCTACATCATCACATTCTTTCACAATGCTTCAGAGGAACTGGAGTAGTGCTTACAGCTGCAACAAACCCCTATCAAAACCAAAGGGAAGTAGGTGAGGATGGAAAAGCAACCTCTATGTGCTGCTTGCCCTGCCAGGCAACAACATACCAGGATGCTGGAACCCATCACCCTATCCCACTCCGCACATCCCTGCTTGAACGTTGTTGGCAGTACAGATGCTGAGCAAAATCCTCACCTCTCTGCTCTGGGTGAGCATGCAGAGACCTCCTTTCAGCTGAAGGGCTCCCTTGCCTCCTTAACAGGTTTTTGAAGGCAGCTCGTCAGCAGAGATGAAGCCAGGTGTCAATCTGTGTTCCCCCTAAGCAAGCTGGCTAATTAGCTAAGTTCACAGGCTGGTTCTCTGGGAGCTCTGCTTGTATTTGTATGAAGCAGGATCATTCAGGGTAGGAAAAACTATAGGAACAACATGGCTGGTCACACTAAGGTTTTGTTAAAATTTAGGATAACTGAATATAAAATCATGTGCTTTTTCACCCCCTGACTTTTTAAACACTGCTGCCCTAAGATGACTGTCCCTGTTATTGCTAACTTTTAGTATTTTGTGATTAAGGAGACATTGATGATGGAGGTGGCTGACCCCTACGTGGAAGGTTCCTGCTGCAAACAGCTGACACACTGGGGGTAAGATAGGAAGAGAAAGATACAGGTATGAATGAGGCTGCAACAAACTGCTAAGACTGTACTGTTTGTAGAGCAGGCAGTGGTCTCAGCACACCAGGAGCTGTACCACTGAGAAACGCTGTGTAGCAGGGTGTAGATACAGGCTAAGTAACATGTTCTTCAGCAGAGCCTGCAGAAAGAGAAGGGAGAAGCTTTGACCATGAGGACCTGGCACAGCCTTATAGGAGAAACCACTTAGCTGGATATCAATCCGGAGGTCAAGGGCTAATGGCTCTGTGGGCAGTTTGGAGGTGCAAGTCCAGCTCTCAGTCAGTGAGTGATGAGCAGGAAAAAAAGGCCACTTGTGTGTCTGTACCCATTTTCTGACCTCTTGCCATGTGTGGAACTGCCTTTGCAATGTTGAAAGGGATGGAAGCATGGCTGGGATTGAGCAGCTCCACCACCAGCTGTGACACTTGTGCTTCGGGATTTTGTTTTCCCTGTTGAACATTCACTGTACCTAATATGGGTAGAAAACTTTAGGACAGGTTACAGCTAATTCCTTTCCTGAAGCTCTGCTTTCCTCTGGAGACTCTCATCCAGTCCCATCCCCTCAGCAATAAGGGACACTGCTGTAGCAGAGACATTAATGTTCCTCATTTATATCCATCTCCTAGGGGTGTCTTTATGGCAGGTTAGTTGGTGCAAAGGAATTGAGCACCATGCTTGTGCTTGTGTCTTTTGAATTGAGCACCATGCTTGTGGGTGTCTGTGCTACATGGGACATGAAGGAAAACAGGATAGATGCTTTCTGGTAAAAAGGGAAAGAAAAGGCTGCCAATTCATGTGGTGCAGTGCTGTGAGGGCTGCAATAAAAAGAGGAATCAACATTTCTTTTTGACAGAGCCACATTCCAATGGCTAAACAGGCTTTAAAGTCAAGAAAAAGCCACACTGACACTGCAGTAGAAAATAGTGAGTGTATACTTTTATTATCTCATTAACACTCTCTCCCCTCCTCCCCAGCATCATTTGGCTCCAGGACTGGCAGCAGGGTACAATAATGTTCCCAGTAGAAACAGCTGGTATGGAGACGGGATATTGTTTGAAGTGGCCCGAGAGGCATTCTCAGCAGGTGGCATTTATCAGCCGTATGCAAACGCTGCGCTTCTGTGAGGCGCTCTAAGAAAGGGTATATATCCAAAAAAATAAAAGCGAAGCGCAACTTAGCAAAGGGAGGATTTGTGGCTGAAACCTCATTTTTGGTGTAGATGGAAGGGGAGGGAGTAATAAACAGCCCTGTTAAGCTATTCTGTTGGCTTTAAACCAAGGTAATGAGGCACGTGGGTGCTTTGACAAGGAGTCAGAAACTGCATTTTGCCACCAATTTGATGTCTACCTTTTTTGTCTCTCTTAATCTGACAGTAAATTCCTCACAGTCCACCGAGCATATCAAAATGGGGCTCAGGCTAGGTCTAATGCCTTTTAAAGTACTACTAGGAAAGTAATTCACTTAATTAAATATTTCCAGTTGTGGAGACAACCCTCTAGGCAAATTGCACCACCTCTTCCACATTTCCACACACAAAACATAGACCAGCAATGGATATGCTCATTTTTACCCAGCACCCAGAGCTTCTCACTCACTCACTCACTCACTCCTTCTGAGCTCTCCTTCCTGGAGGTTTTTTGCCAGGGAGGAAGATTGCTCTAGTGACTGGATCGGAGAAGTGTGAGAGCCAGCTCCTAGCTCTACTGCCTACTTGTTTTGCAGCCCTAGATAAATATCTTAACCCCTCTTTGAGACAGCTTCTGCATCTATATGGCCAGGAGACAAGCAGTGTCCTTCCACCCCAATACTCTTCTCACTGGTTAAGTGTTCATAGAGCAGTTTAAATCTCCTTCAGTGGGAGACGTTAGATAGAAAGGACTAAGAGTTTGCTCAGGCCAGAGCCCTGCCGGTCTGTTCCCTGGATAGGATAGCTCTGAAACCCCTGCCTTAGGGGATCTGCAAACAGCATGACCCCACCACCTGATCAAAGGTGTAGGACCATACCAGGGAGCCACTAATGGCCTGCATTGGCAGAGTCTTTGCAGAAGGACAGGACACTACAGGCAAACAGACCCAGTGCTTTTGTACAAATTTGCCTGACACTTTAGAGAACCTCACCATGAAAGAAAACTTAGGGTTTGCACAGAGAAACCTCTTGAAAGGAGAACATCAAATCTTAAACCCTCTTGCAAGAGTACCTTTTTTCTCCACATGCAGTACCATCACAGCCAGACTGAAAATGTCACCACTGGGCCTGGATCTCTTTCATGAGATGAATGCAACCTTTCTACTGGAGAACAAAGCACGTTAGTGATCTTTTAACAACCCTCTCTAACTAACTTGCAGCGCTTGCTCTGCAGTAAGATAAGCTTCTTGTATCTAAAAGGTGCCCTGCAGTGAAAAGATTGAATCAAAACATAACTGTGACTTTGTGCACAGTAGCTGTTCAGAGAATAGCCCATACCAGGTCCCCAGGCAGTTCCTAGTGCCTGTATTTTGTCCAAGGGCATGTCTATGCTACCACTGGTAGCTGCTAATGTATCTTCTTTATGAGAGAAAAAAATTCCCTATCTCTGTGCAATTTGTCTGCCTCCTGCTAGGTACCTCCACAAATATTTACAAATAATGGCTTGTAAGTGAGGAAGGCACAACTACTCACACATTGGATATGCTTGTACTGCTCCCAGGCTTGCTAGCTTGCTCTTCTCTGCAAACTCTTCAAAGGCTGTGAGATGCTGTCTCCAGCATCCACCACAGCAGCAGCACAGCACGGAATGATGCAGGCCCAGCTTGGGCTTGGGACATTATAAGCATAGCACTGCTCTGGAGGCCGCTGCATATGCCAGGTTTGAAGGTAGAACCAGAAGCATTTTGAGGCATCCTGCAATGTCGAAGGATTGTGCTCCTCAGCTCGAAAGAGATGCTCACCTTAGAGTCTGTTCACTCCTCAGGATGAGAGCACAGCCAGCTGCAGCACAAAAACTGCATTTCATTTTTCCTTCCTTAAAACAAAAGAAGAAAGACTTGGGTCTTTTTGTGACCTATACTGAAAACAAAGGGGAAGTGGGGAAGCCACATTCATTACCTGGGTCAGCATTTTACTATCCACTCCAACAGGAAGAGCATTTCCTCACAAGCTCTTTAGGACACCTGCTTTTCACTGCAGCACACCTCCCAGCAGAGCTGTCACTATTGCTCACTGGTGTGTTTTGACAAGGAACTGTGTTCTTCTGATGCTAAAAACTCAGAAGAGGCCAGAGTAATCTCTTTGCCTGACCTCCTGCCTCCTGTAGACCACACAAGAGCTCTAGTTCTTCCATATCTGAATTTATTATACACGAAAATTAGTCTGGACGAATCACTGCAAATTTTATCTTTAACTGCCCTCAGAAGTAAAAACCCTTTAGAAAGACAAAGGCTGTTCTGTTTTTTCAGTGTAGCAGTAATTATTTGATCACATGGGACATTCCAGATCCTTGCATATGTAGCTATTATGAGTCGTCCTACCTGTACCTGTTTCTGAGTGAGCTTCCATAAGGAAAATGTGAGTCATTTGGCAAATCATCTGAAGTCAGTTGTGGGTCTCAGATCAGGCCACAGTGGAGAGATGTCAATGTCACAGGTTGCTCCCAAGCATTCATCCCACAGTCTAAAGGGCTGGGGACCATTCCTTTAAACAAGACCCTTGTTACAAAAGTTTATGTAACATCTGGGTAGATGCCTCTGGTCTTTGGCCCTGTCACTGTGATGCCTTTCACTAGCAATCAGTTGAAGCTATTTTAGGATTCAATGGGGAAACAAACCTTCCAGTGGTCTCATTGCTTAGTTTCTCTCTATTGCCTTAAGTACAATGGCTAATAGCTAAAGTGGACTTCAGGGTGTTGCCTACAGAGCTCTATAATGGTTTCCTGCATTTTTCTTCTATTTGGAAGCTATTTTAAGTCGTTCTACCATCCCTGGACTGCCCAAGAGGAGCTGTGCTGTGCACTTTCATCAGCTGATTCTGGGAAATGTCAGTTATGCTGTTCTTCTGTTAGTAATATGTTTCTTGAACGATTTAAAAATAGCACAGTATGAAACATTTCCATCTTCTCTCCTCTGGATGAGAACTGAGGGGGAGTTAACTCTTTTCTGCTTCACTGGAGCAAGAAGTCACGCAGTGTTCAGGTGCTCTGGGGCTGGAGCCAGTTACTGGTGCTGGGAGAGGTGACACAAAGAGGGCACCTGGTCAGACCCTGAGCTAAAGAAGATCCCAGCTGTTGTCAGAGCTGCCAGCAGACCTGGCACATGTGGCAGCTGTGTCAGTGCAGGACACAGGAGGACTGGATATCCGTCTGCTGACCTGCCTCTGCTGCATTTACAGCTTGCTCAGGGAGCTTCCCAGACAGTGACCATACGGCCAGGCGATGCTGATCATGTTAGAGCTCCTCTCCGTGTACTGCTCCAACACACCCTGACCCTAGAGACCAAATGTAAGCTGGGAACACCTCCCAGGCATCCACCTCAGTCCTACAGTGCCATTCCATCTTTACTCATCTTTACTCTCTGCTGGAGCACCTCATCACTGGCTGCTTGGCCTATGGCTTTTGTTCATTGGCATCTCCTTCCTCAGCTGTTCAGTTTCCTGTTAACCTCCCCTCTGTTTTCTTTTACCTTACAGCATTTTTTCCTTTAGTGGTGAAAAGGAAATTTTTCTTCTCCCACTGCTGATATTTCCTCCAGTGGTATCTTCTCCTACACTCCCCATCTGCATGCAGCTTGGAAGACCTACAGTGCTGTCCTAGGGAGCTGCTTGGCAGCAGCCTGCTGTGACAACCCTGTATCTACATGTGTAGCAGCAGAGAGAGAAGAAAGATCCTTTTATCATCCAAGTAGCAGAAGCATATATTCATCAGACACAGCTTCTCCTACCCATTTGCACTTGCCATGCATTTTTCCTCTGGTCTGTAGGCCCTCTGGGGACTACTCTGGTAACCACAATATTGGGAAATACTGTTTCAACCACAAAATACAGCTTCCTTGTTCAGATAATGATTAACTTTTCCCCCTGTGGACAGCCTAGAAACATTTAAACAACAACTGGCCTTGTGTTGCCCACATCATCTGGAGCTGGAGGATGGGTAGAGGCTGGCACACGGTGGTAGTGAAGGGGAGAAAGAGTGATATAGTTAATTACAAATGACTTGTCTTGGTTCTGGCCAAGGTGTAGTGCTACAGGAAGGGCTACACAGGAGCATCTGCTTTGGAGATGATTCCATCAAAATGAATACAAATATTCCCATAAGTCTGAGGCTATGGGGCATCTCTTTTCAGAATGGCATCTAGAGGTACATCAGAGCTTTAAATTGCTTCCAGAATTGGTGTGATCTCATTCTAGTTTCTTTCTATTCTCATGAGCAAGTAATACTTGTGGGATGTCACCCTTACTTTCTCTGCCCATAACTGCTTTAAAGCACTAATTAGATGGTTATAAATCACAAGGGATCTATGCTGTTTTGAATGACTCCAAACTTTGGCATTATAGCTGAGGCCTTGAATGCATTTGCAAGCAAATCCACTCAACACTGCTTTCTGTTGATTCAGCAGTGATGTCGTATCAAACTTTCCTGAGCACTCTGACAGACTTAAGTTTATTAAAAGAAGTCTGGATTGCAGAGCCAAGTTTAGCTGCAGCCAAGTTATTCAGTAAGACAGCAAGTTGAGTACAAAAGCAGGACAACTCTCACCTCTGTGCTGGTGACTGGTTTGAGAGCCTGCAATTGCTTTGTCTGCAAACGCTGCCATGTGTAAGGATCTGTCCTAAACAGGAATTTTCTGCACCCACAGTGACCTAGGGTTTCAACCTTGGGTCATGTTAAGAAGACACCCGTGTGCTGTTTGTTTCCACTTAAAAATAACGCTGCGCAAGATGCATTTTCCACCAAATAAAGGCCCAGACGTAAGGGGAAACAGCAGTAAATTTTGCGAGAAAATGTTTTCCAGTGGAAAACTACTAAGTTGCTAATAACTCTCAAACCTTATTTTCCATGGAATTTCAACCATGAAGGAGGATTTCTAAAGGTGCTCGGCAAGCAGCGTTGCATCGGTACCACACATGGATTTTTCCCACAAGTTTCCTGGCTCCTCAGGAACCCACCAGAATTTACCACACTTCCCCAGCCTTTCACTGAAAGAAATGCGATAGCTGAGAATGCAGGGCTTTTATGCTCCCTGATAAAGTGTTTCCTGGGAGATACGGACTCAGGAGCCCTTGACAACTGCTGACTAAAACTGGCATAGCCCTTGTCATCTCTACCACTCTCTGCAGCTGAATATGTGCACTCAGACCTCTCTACTCTAACAGCAGAGATCCCATCACTTCAAAGCAACAGCTACCCCAGGTCTGTGAATCGTATCTCACTAAAGGGAATGCAAAAAAGTAGTCTGCCATCATGTTTCCAGTTATTTGTAGTTCCTGGGGAATTCTGGAAAGAGTATCTTCATTTATGCATTGGAAAAAACTCAAGAACAAGGCCTTAATACAAACAGTAATCCCCAAGTTTCAAGAAGCCCTTTGCACATGCACATACATGTTCCCTGCCATGCTTGATGCTGCCTGCCTAGCCAGGCTGGAGAGCGATCTTCTCAATCCAGCTTAATCACTAGCACTGCTCCAGAGGGGTGGGAGCTATATAGAAAGGGGTAAAAGCAAAATATTTTTAATGACTTTTTAATGCACCTAAGACAAATGTACTAGGACTAACTCAGCTACATATTTCTGTGAGTACAGCATTGTTTTCCCAGTGGCTGTGAGTTGTGCTCTAAGAGGTTGAGGTGTGCTTTAAAGGGCTTCATACTTATTCAAAATCCCCTGAGATTTTGCCACGAACTGGTGGCCTTCCCGAGTATCCGAGAGGGCACCAGTGGCTGCTACAGGGCCAGGGCACAGCCCCTGTTCAGAAGACCCTACTTTTGGAGGCTTGTTGTACAACCCTAGCCAAAGCACTATGACATTGCCTGCCAGGCTCTCAGGCAGTGAACTAGCAATAGCACAAGGTGCCTCACACAGGGAAGTCAGGTGAAATTCAATGTTTATCAACTGCAAGCAGAATGTCCCTGGGCAGTATAAAATATTATCTTTTTTCCTTTATTGACACTCGCAGGAACAGTTAAAGTTTGGTTTGTATAGAGCTGATGACACTGCTGTTGCTCATCATTTATCATCTCTAGATTATTGCGGTTGCAAATAATTTGGCAGATTTCTCTCTTTTTTCCTGCTCCACAGATGGCAGTGTCCATGAAGCATGACACCCTTGCGGGCATCTGACTGTGAGGCTGGAAGCTTGAGGACCTTTGGGGGTAAAATGCCCCTCAGTATTATCTGACCTCTAATGTTCCTGGACTGATGTGCTGTAATTTGCACAGTTCTCTCTGACAAAAACTCCCTCTGCTGGGATCTCTGCTTGCAGACTGCGCTGCTTCTGAGAGGATCCTGTGCCTGTGAAGGGCCATCACACCTTAGAGTGTAATTTTATTGCTGTGACACTAAATGTTTGTGTTTCAGCTCCAGTTCAGCCTCTTCCAGGGTGGAGGTCTAAGGCACTTAAACTGTAGCTAGACTAAGGGAACATAGAGTAAGCCCACTACTGTAATTTAATGTGAAAGGAAATGTGCAGAAGCTGCACTTCTCCAGCTGATGTCCTGTTTCTTTTTCTGGCTAGCAGAGCTGAGCAGCTCCTGCAGCTGCAAATGAGGGTGTTTCCAGTCCCAAGACACACTGAATCAATCAATGTGCTGTTCTCCTCTACTGGCTTATTAGCAGTTAAAAACTAAGAAAACATAATGTCTTGCCCAAACACCTGCTTCATTTGCCTTCCTCTCAGCATAGCAACAACCCCCACCATGGACTAGCCCTATATGGCAGCTTGGGGGGAAGCACAGGTCAAATTCTTTTTGCACGATGAGCTGTAACCCTGTGATCTTTAATAGGATTATACTGGGGGGAAAGGACAGGACTCAGCCTTGTGATTGTAGAGCAACTTATGATTCATGGACATTAGTGTGCTGTTTGGGGTCATCCTGGACATGGCTGATGCCTTCTCCTCCTTGCATTAAGATCTCTTTGTGCAGAAACATGCGGTTTGTTCAGCTGTCCCTAACCTCAGTCCATGACCCCACATGGCCAGCACTGTCCAGCTGCCTGGGGCTGGGCCAAGTCCAGAGCAAGGATGGAGCAGCCAGTGAATAACAGAAGTGACCAGCCATGCTCTCTCTGGGTTTGTGCCCCGGGGTTAACTGGTTTTCTAAGTGAATCACAGTACAATTTGCTCTTCCCTCTTAACCCTTTAGCTTTTTCTGCCTTACAGCTCTCCTCAGAAGCACACTTTGGTGACAACATGCAAGCTGGCATGTACTGCAGCACTGGTGACTCTCAGAGGAAATCCTGAGAACAATTTCTCCTGCATGCAACATTATTTGGTGAAGCTTAGAGGACCAACACTGGTTTTAAAGCCCCTTTCTGGCTGAAATTGGCTAACAAGTTTAATCACAAGGGTGACAAAGAGGGTAGTCCACAAGATTCCATGAAAGTTCCACAAAAAACAGGTCCAAAACATACCTAAAATTAGGTGGAGTGTGATGTGTTAGGAAGCAGGAAGCTTGTCTGTTTACAAGACAGAGACAGAGCATGTGCATGCACATGCCCCTCTCCTAGGGGCATCCTTCAGGACCACCCTCACAGCCAAATAGCCCATTCCAGCCCTCAGCTAGAAACTCTTCCCACTGTTTATGATGGGCCTGTACTGAAGGATAAAGACCCAAGCACCACTGAATCATGCATTGCCACCTCCCACCATCACTAATGCACCATACACCACTTAGGAACGAAGGTTTGGGGTTTCTAGAAATAGAGTGAAATAAAATATCATGTCATCTGCCTGAAGATTCAGCAGCCCACATGTTCTCCCACACACGCTGCTATGAAGGTACCATACCAGTGCTTTGGGCATCCTTGGGCTGTTCCTTTGGGAGCAGAATAGATTCAAGCTCCAACTCCTGAGCACTAGTGCGCGGCAGAGACAGGCATTCACACCAGCAACATTTATCAGGGGTAGTGGTTGTTTCTGCATCAGGGCAAACCCTGCAGGAGATCAGGACAGAGGAGTGTCACCAGTAATGTTACAACTTGTTTTTCTCATGCAGGAATGGGATGATCTTGCTGTTACCAAGCCTGAATTCAAGCCCCTCTTCTCCGTATACCCCATCCCACCGCTGCAAAACACAAAAGCTGATAAATAAAACTCCTATCCTAGTAGGGAGAAGAGTTTTTTCAGAAAGTGTTCATTTAGATAATCTCTGCAGTGTTCAGATACCATGGAAATTAGCAAAGAGCAATATCATAGTGACCGTGCTGCACTGCAGCTTTAGGTATCATTTACTGTTGCCAAGGTAAAAACTCTTTTGGGGTCTCTTCCCCCAGGCTTGCCCCACTAAGTTGACATATTTTGGGATCATTTTGCACTTTCCACAAATTTCACCATCATATTGTTTCTAACCATCTTTCCTTTCCCTGAATCTACAGCTCCTTGCTGTCCAGCACTCCCCAGAAACAGCTTCCAGGTAATGCCTATTCCCTCATTTGGTTCCTTCATGGGGATTTTTCTGAATACAGATTGCAGAGTCTTTAACATTGCATATCTCATCGTCACTCCCTGATTCCCCTGTGCTCTCCACTGATATCTTGCTGCTAGCTATCCTACATTAGCAGAACCTTGGGCAGTTATAAAAATGGCTAAGTCTATGTCAGAACCAAGGCAATTTGAATCATCTTTGATGAACTCTTTTTAAATGCTCTACTGAGACCCAAATGTATTCCACCTTAACACACGCTCTTTGAATCTACTAAGTTTGCGATTCTACATGGTAGATTCACTTAAAATTCATTTTACTGAGGCATATGTTCATTTGCTAGACTGCTTATCCTATATTCTGAGGAAACTGCCTTTTAGGGAAGCTTCTGCTGCTGGGAAGTCTGAAGACCAAAGTCCAAAAGAGTTTAGTTCAGACTAAGCCCCTGCAGTGGTTCACTCATTAGAAGCGATTTCATCTCAGTCTCCATGCTGCCTTCTGATAGGTCACAGGTGTGTTAGAGACTCTTGACTTCTGCTCCTTTTCTGTGATTAGTTGATTGTGATTGCAAGCTCCCAGCCCCAGTACTCCCCTTTCCAGAGTCCTGCAGGAGTATCTGATTTCTACTCAGCCCTGGCAACTACTGTGGAGCTCAATACAGCAGATAGGCAGCATCCAAAGGACCTGCCTTGTGGGATAGAAACTAGGCTACAGATTTACATGGATGGTTTTCTAGCATATTCATGTGATGTCAAAGAAGTCATGCATTGTTTTCTTTAAGTACTTCAGGTATTAGGAAAAAGCTCTGGACTGTCTGTAAATATGTGAAAATTATTCATTATTCAGCCTTGCTGAAGATTTTAGGGTTTTTTCCTTTTTTTTTTTTTATCTGTTATTCAGGGAGTTGCCCAATTCAAAAACCCCTCTAGATGTAAAGGAATACCAGAACAGACAGGAATAATGGATGGCTTAGGCTATATAAACAGTGCATTATCAAAACACATGGCAGGTCCTAGCCCAGGGGTGGCTGGCCATGAGTACATGTATGTTGAAGTGGCAGCTGCACACCCCTCAAGGTGAGAGGTATTTGCTTGCCTTGTGCTTCCTTCACCTTGCAGATTCCTGATCAGCACAATTCTGTTTGCTCCCTGACCTTTGTAATCTATTCCATGTACCAGTATCCACCTTTGCAGATTTACCTGAAGCAGGTACCATGCAAGGTCAGGGTTTGTCAAGAATATGGGTATCCTAGTTGGGAAGCAATAGAAAGACTGAGAGGGTTGCAGAAAGGAAGGTGTTTTATTGATAGAGAAGGGCAGATCACAAAATACTCAGATTCAGAACATGGTAATGGTGAACAATCAGTGACAAAAGGAATCTGTCTCCATGTAGACAGTGACTGGTGATGTACCAGTCATGGAAGATGACCTTTTAAATACCCCCAGTTCCCTGTTCTTCCCCTACAGCAATTCAGGGGATTCTTCTTGAATAAGCAGATTCGNGGGATGTGTCTTTCAACACATGCCAAAAGTGTGTCCTCAAAGTATTTACAATCATCTACTGTGGCTTCTAAGGCAATAAAAATGCAAAAGAAAGCTTTCATGCTGTGAGCATCTTCAAACGCTAGAGCATTAGAACTATTAACCTTCTTACTTTTGGATGCTGCAAGCATTTAAAGATCTGCCTGGCTAAGCAACCTTTCATTAACTAATGTAGCAGGAAGTTAGTGGAGGTAGATGAACAAACTAAAGAGAATGAAATGAATGACTGCAAAAAGGTCGAGGTAGACTGCTAAAAACAAAGCAGCTTTCTTTTACAGTTTCTCATCAAAACTAACATTGATTACACATGTTATT
>WAAG01079852.1:45072-66765 GCA_013390105.1 Tichodroma muraria
GGAGTGCAGAGGACAAGCAAACAGAACAACAAAAATTCACCCTATACACCCTTCATTTCAATCTCCCAAAGTTCCACAAAACCATGCGTGAGGAAACCTGGTTTATGCAGTAGAGGCAATTTTGTCCACGCCATATCTGTGCTTGTTCTCCTGGGAAACCATCTGGAAGTAGCTGGTACTGTGTTTTCCACTTGGCTTTCATGACTGAAGGATTAAAAATACATATTTGTCATATATATTGGCATTCTTATTACCTCTGCAATTAATCTCACTACCTCTCCTAGCTAAGCAATTGCTTTCTGAAGCAGCTGACTGTAGCCAATTTAGGAATAAGCTGTGTATGTGGAATCACACATTCTCTCAGGAAAGGGGATTTTAAACTAGAGTTTGTATTAAGTGAGGTTGGAAGGAAATCTATCCTGGCTTTTATCTTAATGGTCTTTTGAATGTCACCTTTCCATTTAGATCCTCTTGTGGTAATCAGGGACTCCCCACTGGCACACAGAGGCTTTGGCATCTCTTTTCATAATACCTGTCCCTTCAGGCAGCGCTCTAATTCAGGCATTTTGAGTGTCTATGCAAAGAAAAGCAGTACTTATTAAAAAGAGCACACAAACTTCATCCATTCTGAGCCTCGTACATTAACCCCTGGTGAAAAGGATTTCCAGCTCCTCTGCATGGAAGTAGAGGCTCATGAATACAGAAAACCCAGTGGATCAGTCTGTTACTTATGCCGTGTCCCCTAGCCTTCCTCTAGGACAATAGAAAGCCTCAACTAGGAACAAAATGAATCAGTAAAATATGGGACAGTAAAATGATCAGATGTCAAATATCTATGCGAGAACTATTAATGGCGCATGAATAATTTCAGAGTCACAGAATGGGTCAGGTTGCAAGGGACCACAGTGGATCATTTGGTCCAACCTTAACACTCAAGCAGCGTCATCCTAGAGCATATGGCAGAGGATTGCATCCAGGTGGCTCTTAAATATCTCCAGTGAGGGAGATTCCACAACCTCTCTGACAACTGGTATAGTGCACACTCACCCATAGAGTAAAGTTTTTTCCTTTTGTTCTGCTGGAACTTGCCATGCATCAGTTTCTGCCTATTGCCTCTTGTCCTATTGCTTTCACACCCCAGAGAAAAGCCTGGCCCCATCCTCTTGGTACCCTCCCTTCAGATACTTAAATACATTGATGAGGTCCCCACTCAGCTGTCTCTTCTTGAGGCTGAACAGGCACAGCTCTCTCAGTCTTTCCTCATAAGAGAGATGTTTCAATCCCCTCTTCATCTTCATAGCCCTTCGCTGGACCCACTCCAGGAGCTCCATGTCCATGTCAGGACCTCCATGTCTTGTATTGAGGAGCCTAGAACTAGACACATTATTCCAGACGTGGCCTCACCAGGGCTGCGAAGAGGGGCAGGATCCCCTCCCTTGACCTGCTGGCAGTGCTTCTCCTGATAAAGCTCAGGATCCCATTGTCCTTCCTGGTCACAGGGGCACAGCTGGCTCATGGACAGGTTGCTGTCCACCAGGGCTCCTAGGTCCTTCTCTACAGAGCTGCTTTCTAGCAGGCCTCCAGAATGAGGAACTCTTTCCTTTTCCAGGGACTAAGGCGAGGCTGAATGGCCAGTAGTTCCTTGAGTTCTCCTTGCCGTTTCTGAAGGCTGAGGTGACACTCACTTTCTTCCAGTCTTTCAGGCATCTCTCGTGATTGCCACAAAGATGATGGTGAGTGGCCCGGTATGGTATGTGCCAGCTCCCTCAGCACTCATGGATGCATCCTGTCTGGGCCCATGGACTTGTGGATGTCCTCTAGCCCAATCCTCTTCAGCCAAGGGAAAGTCTTCCAACATTCCTTTACCCTGGGCTCCCAGGTCAGGGTTTCCTGATGGCTGGTATTGCCAGTGAAGACCAATGCAAAGAAGGCATTCAGTGCCTCTGTTATCAGGGGTTACCTTTCATTTGCCAATAGGCCCATGTTATCCTTAATTTTCCTTTTGTTATTGATGTACCTTTCCTGTTGTCCCTGACATCCATGGCCACAATTAATTCCAGACGGACTTCAGCCTTCTTTGTCTTGTTTCTACTTATTCTGCCAACCTTTCTATATTTACTCCAAGTAGCCTGACTTATTTATTTTCATCTATAGGGGTGCATCCATTATGGTTGCATGGTATTACCAGTCCTGTCTGACATAACCTCTCTGGACCTTTAACAATTCTGCATTCAACTGCTTCTTGAAGGTAATTTTCTTCCTGTTCCTCCTATGAAGACAAAAGAGCAGGTACTGCCTTTTTATTAATGTATCTGTTTTGATATGTCTGCTACAAGATCCATTAAAAATGCACCCTCATGGTAGTAACAGATCTCTTTCTTCATCCTGTGTTAACATTCTTCACTATCACCTCCTTCTATGACTTCTGAAAAATACAGCAAGCAAGTAATGCAGGGTAGGCAGTAAATCTTTTTACACTCCCTATCCAATTTTCGACCATTACAAAAACAAGTTTCCAAGGATGAGTGCTCACCCCAAAGAGGGCAATGAGGCAAAGGAAGATGCACACGTTATTCCTTCAAGCAATGCCATGGTCAGGATGACTTCCCCTTCTTTCTCTTCACAGCCTCACCTGACAGTGATTGCATTGATCATTGAGAGGTGTGAGCAATTAATCTATCAGGGGCTTGTTTTGGCAGTACTTTGGAGCACACAGCATTTGCAGGGCCCCTCACCCAGAATAAACTGATGTAGCTCTGTTGCAATGTGTTGGTCTGGCCTAACACAAATGAAAAAGTAAGCATAGCTGCGTGTTGAATGGAAAGATCAAGCTGAATTGCAATGTAATCCTTCTCTAATATTGATGTGGAAGCACAGTCCCAGCTTCACAGGGTACAGACAACCAAGAGCACAGAGTTGCTGATTAAACAAATCAGCTCTGATGAGCAGAGAAACGCTGAACTCTTTCATCAGCAGTTTACTGAAGCAAGCTCTCAGCACACATATAAACAAATGCCAGATGCCCCCCAGAGCAGTGCAATGATAGCAAGAAAAATTCAGGTAATGGATGGACATCTAAAGCAGTAAAAAAAAAAAAAAAAATCAAATCTATTTCCTTGCACCACTTTAGAGCAATAAAGAAAGTACATCTGACACAAAAACTGGGCAGCAACACTGAAATGTTGCACTTCTGCCTGCTTCCTGCCCATTTTAGTTCAGCAAGATTGTCATGAAGGTCAATGCATTTTAATAATGTCATTCAGAGAACAGTTTCCAAATGTCAGTAACTGCTTTGTAAAATCTCAGGATAGGATTCCCATCCATTCACAAAATTGTCATTTTGTGGGAGAACCTTAAATTGTGTGAGTGGTTCAATGATAAGCTTATGATGAAAACTCACGAGATGCAATCTTCATTGCTGCTTACAAGGAGAGCAGAGCTATTTCCTGCTATTCCTATACAAAAGAATGCATGGGGTGAAGCTGGCCCTGCAGCACAGCAACCCTGCGCTGCTGCTTACACCTGCTGCCCTCAGCCCTTGGGGTTGCCTCATCCTGGGCTGTGCCAGTGCAGCTCCAGCTCACCTCTGCAGCTCCAGTGGCTTGTCTGTGTGGAGTAATGAATATATGGGCTCCTGTCTTGCACTCCTCGCTGCACCTCATGGCATAAATTATGGCAGCAGGATACCACCCCTTCCTATCTAGTTGTGCCACATCCTTTCCCAAAAGATTTATCGCCAAATGCTTTCCATTTTTCTTGGTATTAACATGCTGTAAACATCAATTTATCAGAAACTCACCAGCATTTGATCCAGCTCCTGGCAGCACTGTCTCTCTAAGAGATCTGCACTGAGTATAGCCTAACAAGTTACTCTTCGGGGTTTTTGAAAGGATTTTTATATGATTTGAGATATGAATCCCACAGGTATGTCTGGATATATCATTATGTCACCCACAAGTGGCACAAGTATTTCAGTCACCAGTGAGAAGCACAATCTCAGCAAACCCAGGAATTTTACAGGTGGAAATAAACCATTCCTTCCCAACCTCAGCTCTAAGGAGAGCACAGATGTGAAATGACACCTTCAGCATTTATCCACATGGAAGACATTAGCTCAACTTTCCAAATAGACTGTCACCTTGGAGCAAGGGAAAGAAAAACCTCTCACACCCAGACTGACAGACATACAGACTTACTCATTGGAGGTGTTCATACCTGACATGTCCACATGGCCTCTGTTCTTTTTACTCATTGGCATTTTGCTTTAGTACAAAACATGACAACAAGGATAAAAGACCATTTAAAAGACCCTGGACATTTGAATAGGTTTAAATCTTCCCATCAAGTGAAACAAATGCATGCTGGCATAAGTCTCATTTACAGCCCAGTCTGAGGGAACAGAGTCCTTATTCTTTTGATGAACAGCATGCATTATGCTTACATCATGTTTGAGTTAGCCATATGAAGCCTAATGACTTCACCTATAAGGTATTAGATATAGTATTTAGTTTAAATTGACAAAATGCATATAAATTATTTTCTCCATTAGCAGAACAGTATAAGCATCCTCATGCACAAGAAGCAATTTTTTTCCAACCTTTGCCTTGTGATATAAGCACTTCATGCAAAATGTATGCACATACAGGTACGTATGCAGATGTATATGCAGATACAGCATTGCTGACACAGGTTAATTAACAGAGGTGCATACATCTGAAAATTGCACAGGAATGAAGAGACAGCTTTCTGTGGTGCCATAATTCTTTCTCCTAGGGTGTGTCTTGTGGGACTCTTAATGAAGCAAAGATCTAATGGGGGAGAAAAACCCCAAAACATCTCTAATTCTATCATTAAAATGTGATGTCTTGGTGCACAGACAACACGTAGAATCCAGTCCTGACAGCTATACAGCCTGGACTAACACCATGTGCCTTGTAAGACTAGCTGTGTTACCCAGCAGCCGAAAGTCCCTTCCCTAAGAGAATGAGAGTTTGAAGATGGTCATGGGAACCATTCTCATCTCCCTGCCTGCCGATGTCTGTCAGGGTGTGAGTGGGTCCCTCAAACTGGATTGCAGAGAACTGCTGGGCAAGACTCTGACTGATTTGCTCATGTTGACATGCTTTCTGTTCAGCATTGAGCTCACTGTCATTGAGCTCATGGAAGGTTGAGGTTTGAGCTACTGGTGCTCTGCTGCTCTAGAGAGAGGAGAAAGCTTTAACAACTGCATTAGGAAGCCCCTAGTTTTCCCTCCAGCATGTACAGCATTTGCTTTAGAGAGGATGTTTCCCTACCCTCAGAAAGCACATTTGGTTTTGTAGGAGGCCATAATTTTTCTAAGATATGCAAAGAAAAGCAGGGAAGTAGTTAACAAGCTGAGTCTATCAAAGCAGAGTTGCATGGGGCAGGTAAGGGCTTGTTCGTACTTCCACAGCATAGCTGGGAGCTTCTCAAAAAGAGGAATTACAAGAATAGTTTGTACTGAAAATGAAGGCACCCTGAGCATGGAAGCTGTCATGAGACTGAACACCCATCCTTCTATTCAGCTTAGTTAAAACTCATTTACAAGCCATCAAATAAAAAACAGAAAATATGTTACAGCACTACACTAAGGAAATATTGGTTATATTCCAAAAGTGCTAAAGGGTCATGGCAACAAAGTACACAGGGCTCAGCAAACGCATATTCAAATAAATTGCATCTGTGGGAAGGTAAAGAGGATGATGCCTGAGGGGCAGGATACCATCCAGAGGGACCTGGATAAGCTCAAGGTGGGCCCACATCAACCTCATGTGGTTCAATGAGGCTGAATAATAAGGTTAAGTGCAAAGTCCTGCACTTGGACTGGGGCGATCCCCAGTGTCAATACAGGCTGGGGGTGAAGGGTTTGAGAGCAGCCCTGTGGAGGAGGACTTCAGGGTGCTGGTGGAAAAAAAGCTGGACATAAAAGACACTAGTGCATCCAGTAGGACCAGGGCAGTAATCATCCTCCTGTACTCAGCACTGGTGAGGCTGCATCTCAAATTCTGTGTTCAGTTCTGGGCCCCTTCTGACAAGAAGGACATTGAGGTGCTGCAGTGCGGTGAAGACCCCACCTTGCAGTGCTGCATCCTGCTCTGGGGTTCCTAGCACAGCAAGGACATGGACCTGCTGGAATAGTTACAGAAGAGAGCCACAAAAATGATCAAAGGGGTGGAGCACTTCTCCTGTGAGGAAAGCCTGGAGAAGACTAGGCTCTAGGGAGACCTCATTGTGGCCTTTAAGTGCTTAAACAGGGCTTATGAAAAAGATGGGGACACACTTTATACTAAAGCCTGTACCGATAGGAAGGACTAATGGTTTTAAACCAAAGGAGGGTAGATTTAGGCTCGATGCAACAATGCAGTTTTTTTACAATGAGGGTGGTAAGACACTTGAAGAGGTTGCCCAGAGACATTGTAGATGTCATATCCCTGGAAATATTCAGTCAGGATGCATAGGTCTCTGAGCAATCTGATCTAGTTGATGTTCCTGCTTATTGCAGGGGGGCTGGACTAGATGATCTTTTAAGGTCTCTTCTAACCCTAACTATTTTGTGATTCAATGACTTTGCTCTGCTTGTCTCCCACCGCTGACTGCAGAGGAACCCTAAAGAACTAGGGATCGCTGCTCACTGCAGCAATCTAGTGGCTCATGCTGAGCATTCAGCTTCACTGTGTAACCAGATAACCAGCTACTGCTATCCAGAAAAAGCTATCCAGTGTTGGTGCCTGTGGTGTGCAGGGGAAGATGGGTCCCTCTAATGTCACCGGGGAAGAGGCTGCACTATTCAATGCAGCCACAGGATTTTCTCCAGAAGGTTTGGGTTTTGAGAGCCTTCAGCAGCTGTCCCTCACTTGGGGAGGGAGGGAGCATTCAGGGAGAAACAACCTCCTGGTGAGCAGGTTTGTCTGCTCTTCATCAGTGCCTGGTGTCTATCCTGCTGCACCAGGACTGCACAAAGAAGCCCTCTGGGCAAATAGTTCTCTCACCCAGAACAGGCCACGGTAAGCAGGGCAGTTCATTCTGCAGGCACTTCATTTTGTGCAGAAGAGAGCTTGTGTGTTGTAGTTTGGGCAGTTAATTAAGAACTGAGAACACTTTTCCTGGGGCAATGTGCTTGTTCCTTAGAAAGGTTGGTTGATATTATTTATGGCTTGCATTGATCTAACAGCTTGCTGCCAAGGAGAGAAGTCCTACTTTTCTCTCCCTGCATTGACACTAGCCCTGGCAGCCCTCTGAGCTGGCTCTGCTCCCTGCGCTGGAAGAGGCAATCTCCTTAAGTCCCAGGGGAGCAGAAACTGGGAGCAAGAGGACCCCTCGACTGTGAGCCATGGCAGAGGGAAGGCAACAAAGAGCTGTTGGATCACATTGGCTCCAAGGTGCAAATTCCCTTTTTTGTGCTAAACAGAGGTGAGATGAAACCCGTCTGAAACACTGATCTGGCTTCTTGGCATACACAAATAACAATAAAGCTGTTTATGGCACTATTGTCCTGCAGGACACCTGCCTCATTCTCCAGGCAGAATGGGCAGTCCAGAACTCTGTTTCATTCACTGCAAAACCTGAAGCATGTTAGGCCAGAAACATGGGCCAAAGAGACATTATAATTAAGTGATGAACCACCATTGTAACAAATAGGTACCGACTGTCAAAGTCAAGGAGGAAAGCACAACTTTATTTCTGTAAGTGCTTGACTTTGGAGCACTTCCACTAGGAAATACATCCTTTTGCATATAGCTCTTAGTGTAATTTTGGTTTTACTACGAGAAACTGCCTCAAACAAAATGATTTACGAAACCAAACCAATGCCCAATTGTGCACAAGTTTGTATGAGCGTGCATCACTGTGACCCCCTCTGTCTGATAAACAGGTGGGTGTTTTAGCTAATTGATCTGCACCACTTTAGGGCCAAGGAGTGCTGCCAGCACCTCCTGTAGGTCTGGTTAATGGGTATGAACTTCTTACGTGCCAACTCAGCATCCTGGCACAGGTCTTGAGGCTTTGAACTGAAACACTTGTAGTGACCAGTAGTATCATGTAAGTACTTTTGTGGATCAGATCTCTACTCCTGTTCCTGTTTCTAAGACCTAGAAAACATGAGTTTTGTGCACACACAGCATCACTGAGTATCAAGGTTCATTGTTTTTTCTTATTTGTATTTTTCTTAAATCTCTTGTCTATGAACAATGGGAACATCTTAAATTCCATCAAAACCAAAAAGGTGTGGATTATTCCAAACCTAACTTGGTTTGGTTGTAAAGAAAATCTCGCAGCCAAGGTGGAGCCTGTGGGTGCAGTAGCAGAAGGCACCACTCCCACCACCTGCTCTCCTTCTTCAGCCACTTGCCTCAGTACCAAATAAGACAAAGTGGTTTTAACATCTCTGCACAAATCCAGGATTTAGAGGCAGGAACTCGGCTGATGACAGGAAGTACAGACTCGTGCGGGCACATCGTGGCATGACAGTGCCAGGCAGAAAGTGGATGTTCAGAGGCAACGAATGGCACCCAGCAAGGCACCTGTCCCACACCCTTGCCTTGAGGAATTGTCCTTCTGGAAGGCCCCACAGCCCCACCAGCCGGGCAGACCCGCAGGCACTGGGTGTGCATGAGCTGGGCACCAGACAGCCACTACAGGCACCAGAAAGCTGTGCCCTGGGCAATGTCCCAGGCAGCTGCAGCAGCTCCAGATGTACAGGGGTGCAGGGGGCCTGGGGTACACTAATGCACCTGGGGTACACTACAGCACACGCCTTTGCTGGGGGTGCTGCTGCAGGGGCCGCGAGCGGCCTTCCAGCTTCATCCCATCACCACGGACTACGTGGCTGCTAGAAAGCTGCTGCCTGGATCCTGGCGCTATAAAAATCCTGACAGGCTTCACCTGTACTTTGGTGCAGCTTGTATTTAGAAAAGCCGGACAACGTGGAGTTGTGGCTTTGCGTGTGATCCTGATTTCTTGCTGCAGTGATGCTGTGACTTGAGTCCGGGGGCAGCAGTCAGAGGCTCTGAGGGCGTTCTGCCCGCACTGTCTGCCCCCAAAGCCTCTGCCTAGCTCCCTGGCTGCACTGGCTCCCAACCAGCAAGGACAGTACATGCCATTCGTTTTTAACACAGATGGAGTATTTATAGTTTAGGGCTTTTGTATTCTCTTCCATAGCTTAATTAGCAATATAATTTCCTGTAGCTCTCCCTGTACTTGAGGGAATGGAGGAGAACGGCAATTACTGTGGAAAGCCAGGGGCAGTGGGGGGAGAGGAAGAAAAACAGAGACACACACACACACAGAGCCATTTCTTTGCAAGTGGCATAACACGGAGATGGCTCTGAGCTGCTGCCAGCGGAGGGGACTGTCTGCAGTGGGTTTATGAGGGAGTAATGACTCATTTCTACTTCAGGAAGGTTCCTGTATTGCATAGGAAGAAATCTCATACATATTGAAATAAACTGCATTACCAGCACAGCCTGCATTAGCAATACTTTCATATTTGAAGAAAAAGGATCTAAACAATACTATAAAGGAAATCTGAACAGCTGTCAATAATAAATAATAATTGCTAAAATAATAATGTTACCTAAATAATAAGCTAAAATAATCTAAATAATCTAAATAATCTCAATAAGCTAAAATAATCATATTACCATAAGTGTTCAAAGGTCATATTGTCTAAGGAGCTGTACAAACATAAAAAACCAGATTTGTGTGCTGAATGTAGCCTATGGCAAAGTACAATAAGGGAGGTGAAGGAAAAAATGAGAAGCAGTGATACAGGGAAGGAGGTCCAGAGCAAAGAGTTCATGAGGCAGTGCTCCTGTGGTGAAAACAGCCTAAGCATCCCCCCCTTCCCCTGGGCAGGTATTTCTCACAGAAAACCCTTTTCCTGTCTCCAGCCCTGTCACAGGCAACCTGACTTATGCTGGCACACGGGATGATTATGTCACTCCAAAGGCTTTTCCCCTGACCCCTGTGAAGTGCATGGGCTGCAAAGGTGAGCTCTTCCACATAAGAGCTGTGGTTCTACTACTGTAGGGAAAGGTGCTACAACTGCAGTTTGGATTTTCCTTGGGCATGGCAGTGTTCATGGAGCTGGGTTGCTTTCCTGGCTGGCTTCTAGCTCAGTGTTGACTGAGTTAATTCATAAATCCTGCCTCCCCCCAAAAATGAGAAAAATCTGAAGTCTCCATCTACACCAGTATTAGAAAAATCTTATAGCGTGACATATATATACACACATATATATATGTGAATTGCCTCCCACAACACTTCTCTCTCATGAGGTGGATAAAACTGTTTTCATCTGTGAGAAGGCATGAAAAGGGAGGTGGAAACAATTAAAATTAACCAGAAGTCACCATAGCAGCAGAGTTTTGACAGCAATCCTGCACCCGGTGCCTTGCTGCTCAGCTTCAACCTCTGCACAGACATCTTCTCCCACAGCATCCTTGGCCCCTGCTACAGCAGCTGCCAGCTGAGTTAGAATTCATATTTTAAGCAGTTCTTGCTTGGGCAATTATGCGTTTTACTTGACTGTTTTGGAATTATCTGCACAATGAAGGCACAGCTCCCTTCACTGCTGCCTTTCACATCCTCCCAAGTGTCATTTAGAGCTTCGAGGAAAACGTTTAGAGAACACTTTAGGAAAGGTGAGCCATCTGCATGTTTATGAAAGAGAGAGAGAGACACAGTAAAGCCGTGCTTGTCCCCAGGCATTGTTTGCAAAACATTTTCAGGATGAAAGCGAAAAGGCAGTTACAGCGCAGGTGTGAACGCCCTGTAGCAAATCCTCAAGCTGAGCTCAGGCGGGAACACTGAGTTACAGCTACAATTTTCTTCCAGCTTCCTGCTCATGCAACCCACGTGCTTTGTACCTAAATCTCTGTGTGATGCCTGGTTTGCTGCATACATGCCAGGTCACAGCTCTGTAAGGCAGCCTTCATTTCAGGAGTGTCTATATAGATACATATGCACACACTTACGCAGAATAGTAGGTCCTCCCAACATTTTAGCAAACTCGGGACTGCCCCTGCACTACTCTGAAAGGTTCAAGAGAAAACCACAAGGCGGAATGATTGCTCACCCTGCACCAAATGCATCCTGCAGCTGGGCAAGCAAAGGCTCTCGGCTTGAACACACTGCCCAGTTTATGCTTTGCATGGTGTGTATAAACTCCCCCTCCTTGTCCTCCATCCCCCCACCCCTAACCACAGAATCACCTCAGCCAGTGACACACTAGAACTAGAGGCAGTTTCCCGAGGCACAGACAGGGACAGATGCACCTTGGGTACATCACGCATGGAGATGGAACTTGGGTGTCTTTAAGCAGCAGCATTCAGGCTGCAGGTCCCTTTGTAGGGGTAGCTGGGCCATGGGCAGCCTACACACACCTGGAGGAGGGCAGTTGGTGCTGGGGGTGAGGGCGCTGGTGGTGGGGGCTAGGTGGCATTTTTGGCTTCCTTCAAAGCACTCTTTATATAGCTGGTTACATAAGGCTGTGCAATTTGGCTCCTGTTGGGAGAGAAACGCAGGCGTAGGAGTACTGGTACACTAAACCTGACTGTAAAAGTCATCTGTGGGGTTTGGGTTTTCTTTCCCTGTCATTCTCCACTAATCTCTAGAACAGCCACTGCTAAATACTTAATAGAGAATACCTTAGCAGTAAGTCATGGTGTGCTTCTAAAGAGATGGCAGCTGGAGAATGATCCCCATACAGTTTTCCAGATGTGACCATGCCAAGGGCTCACAGGGGCAGCGCCACAGCATTCACCCCCATTCCTGTAGTGGGGGTGCCAGGTGTGGAAGAGGGTGACAATGAGGGCAGGGGGGCCCATCTGCTCCCACTCCTGAGGAGCTGTAATAACCAGGGATGAGAGTAGCAAGGGACTGTTCCCCTCCCTCTTTCTTCCCCTGGTGCTGACAGTTCCTTGGCCACGGAGAAGGGTGAACATGGGTTTCTGGGAATGGAACAGCAGTAGAAAAAGCACCACTTCCCCCAGACTTGACACTAACATGTATTTACACGGCGTGTTTCGTGCCCAAGACGAAGCCCAGCTCTGCTGTGCCACCGCACATCGCCACTGCCGTCTCCTTCGGGGAACGCATTTTCCATAATGGAAATCAATTGTGTTGAAAATAGTCAGGGAGCTGTGCAGCGTAACATCACGTACGGATGAACTTGTAATTGCGGCCAGCGCCGCGCTCCGAGCCCGTTACTCATTACACGGGTCACTTGCAGCTCCCATTACACACGAGGGGCTGCACAGCGCGAGGCAACGCCGTGGAGCGGCTGGGTGCTCACAGGGATCGCCCAGCACGTGCTGAGGGCTCCAAGGGGCTACAACAGCAAGGCTTAAGTGGTGGCCAGGCTCAAGCAGAGATGTACAGGGCTTTCACCAAATCTCCCCTCGGGCGGGTCCCGCTTGATTGCTTGAAATCAGTCTTGGATGATGATCAGCTTTACTGTTTCTGACGTCTATAGCCCCCGATTTCTCACACCCAGGGGGTACCTCACCTTTCGCTTTTAAGTATTAAGGCGGTTTATGAGAAAAACAGAGACGTTTTACCAAGGCCCTGAGTGAAAGGAGGAAGAGCAGCAATTTTAAGCTAAGGGATAACAGGCTTAGATTAGATATTAGGAAGAAATTCTTTACTATGAGGGTGGTGAGGCACTGGAACAGGTTGCCTAGTGAAGTTGCAGATGCCCCATCCCTGGCACTGTACAGTGCCAGGCTGGACGGAACTGAGCAACCTGGTCTTGTGGAAGGGGTTTTGGATTAGATAATCATTGAAGGTCCTTTCCAACCCAAGCCATCCTATGATGCTACCCCACGCAGGTACCTAACCAGTACAAGTTATCCAGGCGCAAGCTCTTAGGTGGCATCTAATCCTTACCTGGGCTGCAGGGTCCACACAACAGATGGAAGACCTGCCCATGCATAGGGTGTCCACTTGACTCAAATATCACCAGTAGAGGCACTTTCATATGATGCTAGGGCTGTCTCTTCTCACAGGTGCTGGCTTCCTTGGTCCTAATGCATTCCACATCACACCAAACTGAAAAAAAAAGGATGTCTCAGATGTCAGACGTGGCTCCCTGTGAGCTGGCAGCAGGCAAATGGACTGGCAGGCGCTGTAGTCAAGTGTGCTGGTGGGGACAAGCAGAGGGGTCCAGGGGAGGTGGATACAGCATGTGCAGCCATGGGCTGGGACAGCAGCAGGCTCCCTGGCTGGCAGTGACCTGTACCTTACCCAGGTACTTCCCTAACAGCGACTAACTTACCTTGAAGTACGAGGTGTTTTCCAAATGCAACTTTTTAAAATTTTTTTTTAACTCATGTAAGTTACCAGGAAAGCAGATCACCCAGGCCACAGTCAAGAATCATTTTCAGGGATCATTTTCATAGATTCAGTGACAAGAGTGCTGCAGGAAGCTATCACCCAGAGGTTCCCAAGCCTTAGGCAAAGGTAAGTTAAGAGCACTAAAACCAGGGTGCAGCAAGGAGGTTACCTTGTTATTCACAGGAAAGATCCTGAGAAGGTAAGAAATGGAAGCTCCGTGCTCTACCATGGCTAGGAAAGAGAGCTTGGGAGGGAAGCCTTTGCAGCTGTAGGGGAGGAAACAAGCCCAGTCTTGCTGTAGATGTACACAACACTGATGGACCAAAACTCTCCATTAGCAGCAAACAACAAGAATGACAAGAAGCGTGAAGCTGTGGTATATAATTGCTCTGAATACATCTGAGCACTGCTTCTTCCAGCGACAGCTGCTGTCTTGCTGCCTGCAGAGGGACGAGCTGCTACCGGTTTTGCTTTCCGCACCTCTGAGTGACGGGCAGAACTTGCAAGTGCGCCAGCAAGGACGGATGATGCAAAGGGCACTGACTGTCTCCCTCAAAGGATGTCAGGGAGCACAGACTGCTCCGGGTGCTGGTAAACACAAACAGTACAAGAGAGAAAAAGTTAATGTACCGCTGCAATGACAGTGCAGGGGAGGGGGAGCTGGTCTGTTCCAAACCTCTGATACTCCCACAGTGAAAAAAGGAGGAGGGCTGGAACGGTTCCTGTTGCTGGGGAACATTGCTAAGGTCTCTCCGTCCCTATCAGCCGCTGCTGGGACACGTAAAATATGCTCCACTACCAAGGTAAAAATTGTTTTCTACAAAGACAGCATTGACTTCCTGGCAACAATCTCCTGCCTGCCTTTTCTGGCACCTGCATCAGACAGTGCAGGTAGGCTCGCAGGAAAGCTTCACAAGTGCCCAGGTACCAAGCATTTCTTTCCACAGCTGAAGCAAAAAACATACTGAACTCTCTGCAAGGTCAGGGTACACTAGCCTGAGCCATCCTGTAATGCCTGCCACAGCAGCACGGATGTGGGGTTCAAACAAGCAGGAGAGGCTACTCAGATGCTCATCAGCTGACATTTCTACTGCATTTGCAGTATGGATGCTTATTTGGGCTGCAGGAGTTAGACATGCATTCCTAAGACATGTGGAAACAGCAGCCATTTCATTCCCAGCATCACAAACGGGTAAGAACACTGTGCCCTTTAACCGAGGTTTAATTTGCAATTTTACCTGACTGTGACAATGCACCATAATATATACGATATACTGAGTAAAAGAAAGGTGCCCATTATGACTTTTTTAGTCGTTTCTAAGACTGATGTTTGCTAAATCAGAATTACATTCAAAATTAATTCACGCCTTTGAGGGATTCACCTTTGGTTCATTTTGACATAGGGGGATTACTAGAAAGAGGCTCAAAAATTATATTGTGGCTGCCTACTCTATCTCCTTCAGCTTTTGGAAAGACAAAAGTAGTCTCTCTCTTTCCTCACGTATCTTTCCCCCAATATCTTTGTCTTCCTTTTCCTTGCTATTTGTTCCCCTCTTCTTCTTACTCCCCTGACTATGATGTGAAAGAAAATAATTAGGTGGTTAAATGTCCTCCTTTCTTTGTGATATTTTAATAGACATAATAAAATAGTGGAGGAAGGAAAAAACCCAAGACAGTCAAATTCATTCGTCCATCGTTCTCTCCTGTGCAAACGGAAGGACACGGGGCCGCGCAGGCTCCCGGGGCAGCCAGCAGCGCGGACTCACCGCCCGGTTCAGCGGGAACAGCTGGATGCTGCGGTGGGAGCGGGGACTAAAGCGGCAGCACTGGGAGCACGACCCCAAGGCAAGGCCGGAGCAGAGGAGCGGGCGGAAAGGCCGGCCCCGCTCCCACACACCGAGCCCCGACGCGGCAGAGCCCCGGTGGAGCGGCTGCGAGCCGAGCAGCGCTCGGGGACCGCGGGCTCGCAGCGGCAGCTCGGCGAGCCAACGCAGCAGCAGCGCCCCAGCAGGACACGGCGCTCTGCCGCGGAGCTCGGAGAGAAACCCAAACCACTTTCCGATGAACGGAGGAAAACCCACAGAAACTGATTCAACAAAGGAGATCTAAAAACTGCCAGTACTCAAGTATAATCTTTCTGCGCAAGAATTATGGGTCATAAAAAGTCCAGTTAAAAACAGGACAAAGGACCATCTTTGGCAATACAAGGAAGCCACGCGATAGGCATTCCACTCACTCAGACCAGGCGTGTGTCGTAGAAGCAAAGACGCCACTCTCAAGTCCTAGACAGGCACACAGGGATATACTGACTTGGAGTAAGTGAACTGGATTTCTCTCAGGCCAAACTACCCTAAGAAATAGCCTCCAGCCACGAACCAGGGCTCCAGTTCCCCGATTTGTACGAGTTGCAGGCCTTCAGCTGACACCAACAGCAAGAAACTGTGGACTGCAGCAACAATCTTACACTTTGCCACCCTTGAATCCGTCTGGAAGTGCTGCTCCTCCTTTTTTGATATTGTCAGCTGAAAGCTCAGCTGCTTCTTATAAACACAACAGTTACAGAACTTTTAATCTTTTCACTAAGACTCAGTTGTTCACAGAAAAAAATAGTTGTTTTTCCTTAGGAACACGTGCTCTATTTGTGTTCTCTTCTCTGAGGCCTGAAGCAGCTATGGGTCAAGTGTCAGAGGCAAGCAGAAGAAACATTGGAGATGCTTTGTTTAGGTTTTATACAAAGGAAACATCCAATCTTTGAAGACACAGAGCTGCCCAATCACCATTGTTTATGTTAGAAGTGATTTTTTTTTCAAACTCTAAGGGGCAAGATAATGTTGCCTCAGTATGAGTGTGAAATATTTGAAAGACTGGATAGACAGCAGCTGAGTATTTTTTAAACTAGTATAACTGTGTCAAAAAGTGTTTCATGTAAGAATGGACCTCACAAGGACTCCACCCAATGCTGCACTTAGCTATCAGATCAAGGATGGCAGAAAACTAGAAATGACTGATTAAACCATGCTAGGTAGGGTATTTCTCAGAGAAGTATGATGAAGGAAAATTTCTGAGCACAAAAAGTACAAGAGTGTTCTGGGCTTTGAAAAACATTCAAGAGAAGGAAGTCACTGATAGAGAAAATGCTTCAACAAAGACAAAACATTTTAACTGTAGAAGAGAGGGCATGTGGCACTTATTTTTGCAAAAGCATGAAAACAGGGATGATGTTGGCAGTAAAACAGGGATAGCTGAGGTCATTCTTTGCATAGCTAAAAAAGACAACTCTTAAACAAGAGAATCCTTCATTAAAGGATTATTTGAGTAAACTTAAAACAGTCCTTATAGGGAATCTGTGAGAACGACATCTTAAGAGAATGTAATCGTGCAATAAATCACAACACGTGAAAAAAGGTTTTTTTATTTCTCAGTGTTTCTCCACTGTCAATACTGTCCTTTTGCTGCAACATGTTGCAAAAAAACTCTCTGCCTTTTCCATTTTAAACAGCTACAATATTTACAGGCTGTTTCCAATAACACACGCAGACACATACACACTCACAGACACGCAGGTACATATATCCCTATCCCTGGCAAAGTAACCGTTTGCTGGTAGAGGCAATATATATTTTCATTGTCCATGAAAAACAAAAGCCATCCTCTCGTTTATGCTCTGCTCCCCTCTCCATTTCCTAACCAGCAGCTACTGTCAAGCTTTCAGGGGCATCTGTGTAAGAAGTTACATATCCAGCTATTTGATTGCCATCTTTCGAAGTCGTGGCCTAAGTGTAATGGTCTTATCTATTCAAACTGTACATACCAGAAGTCATAAAAATTGCTCATATTCAAATGTTCATGACCAAGTGATGTAGGTATACTCCCAAAATCTTTTGGGGCAGCCATCTTAATCACCTTTTTAGAAATATGCGTATCATGCTGGGGTGAAACAAGTCTCATGCTTTACCTTCCACCAAGGTGTTATGTACCCACTTTTTTACTAAGGCACCAGGAATTACCAGTATAATTTCTGAAAGAGTCCAGTGCCATTGAATGTACTGCATTAGAATATCAAATAGCAAGCCAGACAAGAAAAGAATAGATGCCTATATAATAGGTATAAAATTCCTTAATAAAATTAAGTACATAAAACCTGTGGTGGTACAACCCCAAATCCAATAAATGTTGAATAAATGTTGAAATGTTAATGGTAAGAAATGCAATTTATCCAGCTCCATTTTGTGAATGGAGAGTTCTGTAATTGAGAAGTCTTTAAAGCAGTGTCTTTGTTATCTATGCTCCTAGACTGCATGGTGGTGTGTGCATTATCAGAGAAAGATGAATCTATCATAAGGCATCTCTTCCCCCCCGCCCCCCTTGCCCAAATCCAGACAAAGCTTTATGGCCTCTTGCCAAAGGGCCAAAGGCATGGACCTGTGCCACAAGTCTTCATCTGTCATCTCACCAGTCATCCAGGCTTCTCAAGAGTTCTTCAGTTCCCAAAGGCATTGTGACCATGGGATGAGGAATGAGTGGTGACAACGGCACTCTTGACCGGAAAACTGACATCACCACTCAGAAACAATGCCAGATGTCCCAGGCAAAGTGGCTGTAGGATCACTGAGTCTACATGGAATTACCTCAAGAAATAATCATCATCTTCCCCAAACTCTGAAACCATTTCACACATGCTGGACCATGAGAGAGATCCCCAGAATCCAGCACTAGTATCACCCACTGCAAGTAGCACAGAAGTCTAGGTGTCATCAGTGGTGTCACATACACAGTTCTAGGTTTTTGGGGTTTTTTAATTAGAACATTTTAAAAGATTTCATAGAGAAGTGAAATGGGAAAAGATTTTAAAACATCATGTAGTAGTCATTTTTACTAATGAACATTATCTGATCAATGGGGTTTTCAAGCCCTTTTCTGCAACTGAGTGCTCTAGGGAAAAGTCCTTACATATGTACACATAGATACCACCTCCAAAGAAATCTGAGAGAAAGAAAATAGACTGGGATCTACCTGGATGCTGCAACAGTAGGACTTAACAGGAATGTTCTTATGGCAAGAGAATATCAATACGGCAATTCAAGGGGACAGAGTAAAAGCAAACATCTGTAAGGGTTTTCATGAAAGTCTAGAAAGATCTAAAAAATTCTGCTCTATGGTAAGGTTCAATTTGCACTGACAGGACTAATTTGAAAATACCTATCCTTTCCATCCTTACAACAGCAGAAAAATATTACACATCAAGGTAAAGGCCAAGAAAATAAAACAAAAGATGAAATAATTTCCATCTAGAACAAAGGTTTCCACGGACACGTCTATCCTGTGGGGGGGTGTGCCCACATGGCCGAGAAGGCCAGTGGCATTCTGGCCTGTATCTGGAGCAGTGTGGCCAGCAGGACCAGGGGATTGTCCCCCTGTACTTGCCACTGGTAAGGCCCTGAACACCTTGAGTGCTGTGTCCTGTTTTGAAACCCCCAATTTAGGAAGGTCACCGAGATGTTCAAATGCATCCAGACAAGGGCAACAAGGCTGGTGAAGGGTCTGGAGCACGAATCCTAAGAGGAAGCTGAGGGAGCTGGGGTTGTACAGCCTGGAGAAGGGGAGGTTCAGGGGAAACCTTATCACTCTCCACAACTCCCTGAAAGGAGGGTGTAGCCAGGTGGGGATTGGTCTCTGCTCCCAGGTAACCAGCACCAGGACAAGAGGACCCAGTCTTAAGCTGTGCCAGAGGAAGTTTAGGCTGGACATTAGGAAGAAGTTCTTCACTGAAAGAGTGATTGGGCATTGGAATGGGCTGACCAGGGAGGTGGTGGAGTCACCATCCCTGGAGGTATTTAAGAGAAGACTGGATGTGGCACTTCATACCATTGTCTAGTAGTTGACAAGGTGGTGTTCAGTCATAGGTTGGACTCTATGATCTCAAAGGTCTTTTTCAACCTAGTTAACTCTGTGTGATTTCAAGTTAGAAGAAAAATATTTTTGTCATTTGCACACTGGAAACCAAAGACAAACTCTGTACAAACCAACATCCAATCATATGAATCTTAATGAGTTCAGGAAAAACTTTAAAGAGTTAATTTTCCAAAGCCTTATGGAAGAGTGAAATTTCAACACGGTGGCTTCTGTTGAGCAGATCTGGAAGAGGTATGAGCACTATGTGAACAGCTTCACAACAGCTGTTAGCCAAGTACCTGAAAGGAAGTGTTAACCTTTTAGCTGTCCACATTAAAATCCATCTCCTGAAGGCAGCACACCAAAAGCCTTATGTTTTATAAAAAAATAGAAATATTCATCAATTCTCTTTGCCCTTAAAAAAAGTCTCTCTCTTCCCATCTGGTGTTTGCCAATCTAATTCCAGGCAGATACACATATGTGCTAAAATTTCCACATTAACAAGCCATTAATTCCTATCACATCTTTTACCAGCAATGGACATTGTCCTTACCTTGCCCCAAAGAGAGTGAGAGATTGTTCAGTCAGGATTAACATACTGAAAGCTGTTTCAGTCAGCCTTAAAAAAACCCCAAAAAAACCAAATCCAAAAACAAACAAAAAAAACCCAAAAAACCCCCCACCTAACCTATATATTTTGGGTTTCAGTCATTTGTTTACCTCAAGGCTTCAGTCCAAGGGAAAAAAAACCCAGCCCTGTGCAACTAATATCAAATAGGGGCTTATTTTCAAACAAACTTCTCCCTTTTAAATGAAGCAATGTTCCTAGCGATACAGAAAGCCTGGAAGGTTAATTAATTAAAGGTATTAATTAATTGAAAGTATTTACCTGAAGGGAAGGACACAGAATAAAATCTTCACTAAAAGGCCTTCAATTCAAAACTTCCACATTTTCTTCATTCCTGATAGCAGCATTACCAGACTGCTGCAGAAGTTTCATCTACTGTACTACATTTTCACATACGCAGGAGATTGATTCAACTACTCTATAACATGATATATATGACAAATAATTTTGCTCTTCCGCATAGTTTCAAGGATGTCAGATCTGTGCATATATACCATGATTAAATGGGACCATGTATGAATAAAGTGAATAGTAATATGCACAGCACTTTGAGGATGAGTTTGCATAGTCTATGATGCAAGCAAGGTCCCGGCATCATTCACTAGGAACAGTAACTGGAATTGAGTTGCTATCAGGCACACAGACTTACCCTTTCATGGCTAGATATCATACAGTGACTTGAGCTGGAATACCAGTGTTTCTTAGGTAGCTTTTTCTTCCTTTTTTCTCATCCCATATAATTTCACTCTTACATTAGGTACATAATGGACAATGTTCCTCTGATGTCAGAGAATTAATTATAATAACCTCTGTGGTATATCAGAAATCTCTTCTAGTAACAACACAAAAAAGTGGAGGTGACTGGGAAAAAGATGGCTGCTCCCAAAAGCTAGAACTGTATGCAAATTCCCACAGAGTCCTAAATAATTACAGTTCAGAAACAGGAAACAATCACAACAGGTACATTTCTTTCTTACGGATTAAGAAAAGTGAGTCATAGGAACTGCAAGTCAAGAACAAACCAGTTTCCCTCTCACACTCCCATGATAGTTCTGAGTTACTTGTTTCCCTGAATACACACTTTTAAAAAAATACAATAAAACCTAGGATATGTAACACATGAATAATTCAACTTCACAGTTATAAATACTCAAATTACACTTACATAGAATATATAATCACAGAAAATAAAATTCAAGTCATAGAAAAGAATGAAGACTAAAGGGAAAGAAAAGGCAAGGTGGTAAAAGTGATACAAGTTTAGGGCTGTGCCTTCTATAAAAGATCATCAAAAGCAGAAGTCAAGTTTTGTTGCGTTCTTTTTTTCGGTTTGTTTGGGGAGTTGTTGCTGTTTATTCTTTTTAAATTGGATAGAACAGAGAAACCTTCAAGCATCTGTGAAGTCATCGTGGACCTGCACCTCCCACTACAAAACTAAAACCACCGTGTTTGCCAGAGAAGAGCCAATGAAACAACACAGCCAGCCCTGGGTGGAAAGAAGCAAAGTAGCCATGGCCAGTGAAGGGAAGACAGATGGAAAGTCATATTGGGGCCCACTTTAAAGCTAGATGTGTTGTACAGGCTTGAGGTACCACTGCCACCACAATGAAGTCTGATGTAGTACAGGGATACTCAGGTGCTTTTCTACACATTTGTTACTTTACCATTTATTGTGAAGAGGATGCAGCAAATGCACTTGTACGAAATACAGAACATAGAACCAAACCCATGGCACAGCCCTTACCATCAACATGTATATGGAGAGGGAGGGGATTAATCCCAAAGGCAATTTAAATAATGGTATTTTATATACTTATATT
>WAAG01079858.1:1586-15567 GCA_013390105.1 Tichodroma muraria
TTCACTTGATATTTGATGTAGGAAACAGTTTACTAAATTCCAGCAAAGAAAGCTTTGTTGCAACTTACCTAAAGTGAGAGCCACAGCTTGAGAGTGTGACTTGGGAAAACAGTATCCAAGCAGTTAGTCTGCTAGTCTCACTGAAACTTGGTGAAACGTCGGCTTGTAGGTCAAAGTACAACAGCAGCTAGACTCCTGCTTGCCATGGGCCTTGCTGAGAGCTAGCTACCCAGATGTATTTTGTGACTTTGCTAACAGTTGCTTAAGGAGCCAAAATTTAATCTCTTTTGCAATGTAAATAATGTCATAGTGAGCTCTTTATATGTGTTATTTTAATGCTGTATGGAAAAGCAATTCTATTCAGTAGTTTGCAAATAGAAGAGAATTATGTCTGAAGGTGCCGGTGGGTATATGGAGGAAAGTAATGAAGGAAAAACTATGGTGTGATGTTATTACTGTGTTGCATGTGGACCTCAGTTTGCCTATGGTGAAAGACAGTTGTGGGACAAAGTTTTGGATTCAGAAGACTGGCAGAGGGGTTCGGGAAGGCAGCTTTGTGGCAGCTGGGAGCAAGTAGGGTTGCTGTCTGACTCCCTGGCATTTTCTAGGAGATGCACTGGCTGAGATCAGGAGGGAGCATTCTAGGGCTTTTATTTAGGCTCACAGGCTATTCAGGTGCAGATTTTGATATTTTAATTCTCTCTGATTAAGTTAATTTTTCATGTTTATATTTTTCCTCTTCATTCAGGAGCTATGTTGCTTGTGTGTCATTGCTAGAGTATGTTTCTACCTTATTAAAAGCTATTTTTTTACCGGCACAGTTGATTCAATCACTAACAGAATCTTTTGGTGTTTATAATCAAAAATACCAGATGTTAAAATTTAATCTTCCTAGATTATGGGTATGTGAACAACATTTTATTGACCTTTTTGACCCTCTTTTTAACATATATTAACATGTTAAACTGTTTTCTCAAATCATTTGGATCAGCCTTCCAAAACCAACGACAGTTTTTAGTAACTGTAAAAAATAAATTAAGTCATCTCTGTAAACTTTCCTAATACTGATGTTTCCGGATTTTTTACCAGATAAATTTACGCCTCATCTTGGTAAGCGGGAAAACAAAAGAGTTCCTGTTTTCACCGAATGACTCTGCTGCAGATATTGCAAAACATGTGTATGACAACTGGCCAATGGGTGAGTAGCAGAGTGACTTTGGCTTTTTAACTGGTGAGCAAGGAGTTTCCCTGTATATTCAGACTAAAGTGTCAGTAAACTGATCTCTTGCTCACCATTCAAATTAAATATGTTCATTCACTATCTGGACAAAGATTTATATAGAAATACAGGTGTCCTGCCTTCTTTTTCACAGTTCCTTCAGTTGGGCAGATTTTTAGATGTCAGGACTGTTTCCTACTTTGCTTCCCCAAATTGAAGTACTTCTTTCCCCCTATCTTTAGAAACTTCTCTTTATTGATCGTGTTAGAGTATCTAGTGAGTGTGAGAAAATGTTGGAGATGTGAAACCTCTTACATGAGGGCAGCTAAAATAAAACACGGGAAGTCACAGGAATACATTAGTGAAATTGAGTCTGAAGTACTTTTTCCTTACTGCCTTGGAAAGGATCTGTGATACCGGTATTTTTCCAGGGCAAAAACAAATATAAAAGCCCATTTTAAGAGACGTTAGAAGATTGGATGTTGTTTGTGTAAATATACTTGGTGTCATACAGGAATACTGGCTTTGGAAAATGGACTTGAGAACTTAAGATGTGTATTCACATACGTGAATAGTTCCCCAAACAAAGTGCTTCTGTTCTCCCCGACTATGATTTCATGGGAAAATAGCCAAAACACAGACATAGCATTACATACGATGAAAGAAAATGCTCCTTTTGGTACAGGACTTCATTTGGGTTACTGTTTTGATGTTAAAAAGACTATTATTTAGACAAACTAAAACATTGCACTATCTGTTTCTGTGGTGCCTTTGTCAAAGACATATGGTGGATGATAGTTTATGCCAAAAAGTTAATGGTGATAATCGGTATTTTAGGCCTTAAACTGGTCTTTGAGGTCAGGAAGAAAGTTCAATTTGCTGTTTGATTTGCCAGGATGCAGTATTATTTACTTAGTAAAATATGTAATGAAAGAGGAGGTTTTAAGTCCTCTGAAGTATTAGATGCAGATGTAAAATGCTTTAAAAAATAGGTTAACATAGCATCTGTGCTGTACATATTTTAATGTGTGCCCACAATATAGTTGTCATAACCAAATGTTCTTCGTGTACATTTATCTGACTTGGTAGAGGCAGCACTGTATTTTTTTCCTTACTCAAGTTTATGCCTGAGAACATGTGATGTCATGCTCACAGTCTCATGAAGAGCTTTAAAGTTGCAGATTCTGAGTTTAGAGCTGGGAAGAAACCAAGACTTTAAAGTTTATTCTTTAAAAAAAAGTAGAACCAGACATGGAAACCTCAGTTCAAATACCTCCTCTGTCCTGAGGGAGTGCTCTAAATTTTGATGAATATTTAATTGCCTTTGCAAAGAAGAATAGTCTCAATTTAAAAGAAAAAAAAATTTTCACTTCAGAATAGCATATAGATTTCCACAAACATTAGCCCATTAGCTGTTTTCAGACTGAGAGTGCTCCTCTTTGCCAGAGGACTGAGAAATCTTGATGAGGACTAAAGCTGCCTTGAAACAGAGATGTTAAAATTGTTTCTACCAACATTTTGACTTGTCATGATCCTGGGGAAAAAAGGAGTGAAATAACCTTCGTCACATGCTGGTAGGATTAAGGCAAACCTCGCCCCACCTCTTTTGGCAATACAGTTGTTAATTAAGGATCTCTCGACTTGCAGTAGAAAATGCCAAATTTATTTTAATGCATATCATCTAGATAGGTTACCTGTTCTCTTCTTCCCCTCCCCATTTTCTTCTAAATAATATTAACTTCTTTCTTGTGCGGCAATTATTGGAACTTTAAAAAAAAAGGTAGATTCAGGGAGTCCTTGGCTCATTTAGTCATCAGTGAAAATTAAAATTTGAATTCATGTCAGAAAGAAATGTTTCAGACTTCCAGCCAAGAAGCAGAAATTAAAAGGATGGGTAACTTGGCAGCTTAACAGTGAGAAAATACCTGTGCCAAAATCTAGTCTGTCTTCTTTTGGTTGTGGTTTTACATCATTATGGCACTGTCAAGTGGCTCAATTTCTCCTCTTTACAGCCACAGTATAGTGGATTTCAGACTGTATGGAGTAAAAAACAAAAACAAAACAAAACTGTTATGGTAGCTGTGTGATGATAATTCAGATCCTTGATGTATCCCACTTCACAACACAGCAGAGCATGTGCTTGAATTGCAAGACAATTGAATCAGACCCTAAGTGGAAATACTTGAAATTCAAATAGCTTTGGTTGCCTAATTTGATCTAATCTTATAAAGCAGGCACATGGGAGCACCTGGGAGTGTTGCAGCTCCTGCTGTTGGTACCAGCCTTGCTCCCACCGTGGTCTGAGGATGACATGGCTCCTGCTGCCCAGTCTCTGCCTGCTTGCTTTTTGCACCAGATGCCTCTCTGTACACTCTGCAGCTGTGGCTTTTGTTTTAAATGCTTCCCCTTCTACCCTTTTCAGTTCTTCTCCTTTTGTGGTGCCAGTTGCTATTGCCTGTATGTTAATTGCATGTTCCCAGTGAACAGGTTGGTTTTTGTGACTTGTCCTGATCCCTTGCTGAATATTCATTTTGCCATATAAACACTACTAAAAACAGAAAGAGAGAACATTTGTTAACAACTGTTGCCAGATATCTGGTCATCTAAGAAACAGAAGACATTGTATCCCAGAGAGACCATTTAAATTCAGCATTTCAAGGCTTTATGATACTTGTTCTGAAAGCAAAGTGCATATTTGTTCTTCACATTGTGACAGAGAATGGAAAAAGAGTAGGAAAAGACCATTTAAGGTTATCATTTATTTATGATGGCTTAAGCATTATAGGAAAATGCATGCTTGCTTTTTTTTGAACCACTGTTTGCCACATAAAAACATTCACGGATAGGCCTTTGAGAAGCTCCTCAAAGTGTGTTGGTGGGTGTCTGCTCTGAGAGAGGCTCTGTTCCGGCTCTGTGGTGGCGGTCGGGGCCGCTGAGGCCACTGCCCCCTCCAGACATGGAACTGGTTGGATCTGGCCGTCATCGAACGGCGCTGAGCTGCCTCCGGAGCTTTTTTTCAGTGCTGCGATCTCAGAGTCCTGTTTCAAGTGACCCATCACATGCGCGCGCGCGCTCTGTGTGTGGCAGCTTCCCGCTGCTGGAGAACAGCTCCAGTTAGTCAATTAGCTGGTGACGAGGAATAAGGCTTGGGAAACTTCAGGATGGCTGGGTATCCAGAATCAGGAAGCAATTTGCACGTATGAAATATTTTCTTTAGGACTTGTATGTGTGCTAAGTATATCCTGCAGTCTGTGGCATCAGTAATATTTATACTTGCAGACATAAAATTATGTGTTTCAATGCCCAGTGTCAAATAATAAATTCAAGAATAGGTTTCAGGGGCGCCAGCCTTGAATTATCTTCCTGTACCTTCAGCCTGTGTTCTCTCTTCAGTGTTTTATGCAAAAGAGTCCTATTCCCAATTTTCTTCCCGGGTAAAGGTGACAGAAATAACAAAAGATATTTTTACTACAACGTAACCGTGGAAATTCTCTCTCTCTTCAGATTGGGAAGAAGAACAAGTCAGCAGTCCAAATATCTTGCGGCTTATTTATCAAGGGAGGTTTCTTCATGGCAATGTGACATTAGGAGGTATGAAAATAATTTTCATTATACATGTTACAGTTAGGCAAATGGGTTATTTATTTACAGTTCAGTGGATACTACTTTACTGTTCAAGATCACAGGATGGCCTGCTTTATACTGTTTCTCTTGTGCATAGCGTGACATTGTACTTTATTGCATATTTTTCCATCTTGTTACCATGAGTTGTTAAACTTTGCGAGGTACCACCTGCTAAGTCAAGTCTCCTCTCACACAAAGAAACTGTAGTGCTGCTTTTATTTGTTGTCTTTCTAAATGGAATATTTTGTTCCACATCTTAACACTGCATTTGCAGGACAAGCTACTTAATAAATATCTGAAGTATTTTAAAATGCTTGATAAACTTCATGATAATTGGTCAGACAATACTTTAAATCTTAGTGCAACGCAGGAAGACACCCCATGAATGAGAATGAGGGGAAGCATTCTTGCTGTCCAGTGCTCTCCCAGGGATACAATTGCATAGTTATGCGAAAACAACAGTAAATGGCTTCACTCCCTTTGCTAAGGAAATGCAATTCAACTGTGCCCCCTCGTGGCAACTGTTTCATCACAATTGCGCATTTTGCTGAGAACCCTTGATAGAGGTGTGACACGCATTTGTTAAGTCATCTCTCCTTTTGTAGGTAGCATTTGCCAATGGGAGTATCAGCTGTATCAATGACTAAAAGCGGAGATCCTCCATTCTGTGCCAGTTTAAAAACAAATTAATGCTCCTACTTTGTATGTTCAAATTATTTACGGTTTGGTACCTGAATGCAGTACAGAAAAGAGAATGTAATATAATACAAAATCACCAATGAATTGTTTTTGAAGTTAAGAGGAATCTGAAAATAATATTTCTGGACTGCTTATGGTGATGTTCCATGAAGAATTGACTGGGATGATATAGCTATTGATTCACTTTCTACCATTCCCAGTGTTGCCTAGTGATGTACTTATAGATTTACTCTCCGAATATATAAATTTTTAATGCTTCTATATATACAAACAAGATCATTGTCAGCTCAGCTGGAAGAACTTTGAAATTTTTATTCACTCTTTAATTTGTATTTTTACCAGGTGACAGTGAGTGCAGCTAGTAGCAGTTGGAGTAGAGTTGAAAGACAAATGTTAAGTCTTGGATCATCTCTGCAATTAAAGATGCTAGTCTTACCCTACATTTCCAGGCAAGGATAGTTAACTGGGATTTACTTCGCCATTCATCTGAGTGCTGCTCTTTACCACCAGCATTTTTTCCCTTTAGTGACATTTGTCTAAATCTGAAAAAATGTTGAATATTTGTTTAATATAGTTAATATATTATTTAACGAGTTAAGCTGAAAAATAATTGCTGCATGCTGCTGACTCTTGCATTAACTTAGGTCTATGAATTTTGAGCACTTATTTGGGTTCAGGGCATTTTAGTTCGTTCTTAATCATTCATGCGTTGCGATTTAATCATCATGTTTTTACCCCAAGGATCTTACATGTATATTAGTGTTTTTCAAAAATATTTTCATTGCTGTATTGTTTTAAGAAAAAGAATCCCAAAAACACTGGCTTAACTTCAGCATTAATGAAGTTATCAGGAGTAAGATTACACAGCTAAAAGGGAAACAGGAATTCATGAAACAACCTGAAAAGACTCTTACTTCAGTTTGTGATGTTCATTAGAGGTAACCTTAAGTGAACTAGCTACCTTTAAAAGGGAGGTGGAGGGAGGAGGTTTCTTGCTAAGCACAATATTTATTTTATGTTTCTTATACCATTATAATACACTTCCATTAAGCTTTTCTAGCTGCAGTTTGCTTTGACTGAGTTATAGCACTCAGTGTTATATTTGCTTTCGGTGATTAGGAAATATTGACTGGAATTTGGACTTCCTGAAAATCACTTTATCATCCAGTGAAACAAGTTTCCAAGGAAACAGTTTGGTGTTTTCTTTTTTAACTGGAGTCCATTTTTTGTTCACTTTTACCTTACATGTCTGTGTAGTGGCTTATGAATTTGAGACTCCTATAAAAACTAAGATGCCTCAAAAATGAGAAAATGATAAGAAAAAGTGCTTTTGAGTGAAAAACTTTACTTTCAAGAAATCGTCCCTTTTGATACCTCCTCTGAATGGCCTGTCACTATAAGAACAGCAGAGTTAATGGCACTGGAAGCACTGTGGAACAGACACCTCTGTAAAGCTGCGCCGCTCTTGCCTGCAGTGCTTGAGCCACACTGTTTTGCTGTGTCCTGTCTGTGCAGAGGGCTGGGGATTCAGCTAGCAAGGCAGAGTCTGTTGTTCAGCTTCCAACAGGAAATTTAATCCTTTAGCTAAATATTTGTTCTGCAGTTTGCATTTCAAATAATATTAATTAGGGAAGTAATACATAATCAACAGTTCTCCATTTCTTGTTAGATAATGGTAATCAGCAGCATTTGCTTCCTTATTGACTGGGGAAGGGAAGTCAACCCACCACGTGCCAAGCACATTCCATAAGGGGGTGTCTGACGATAGAAAATACAGAACAACAATGGAATTGAACAGTTGGGAAAGGAATTAAACACGGTTTTGGTTAAAGTGAGAGAAAGGGGTGAGAGCACAAAGAGAAGAGCAAGAAAAGATTACTGAGCACAGGTCAGGCTGCTCAGATGCTGTCATGGTGCTCCAAGCAAGAAGCTGGAAATTTCTAGCAAGAACTTGCGTAAACTATGCAAACTACTAGCTGAAATCAGTTAATATAAATATTAGCATAGTTCTACTTGATTACTGTAAATAGTTAATCTCCACAACTCACTAATCAAGTCTCCTGAATTGTATTGATATTATGAAAGATGTTTCTAATGTGATTATTTTGTAATTCAAGAGTTTATTATGAAGGCAATCCTCTTCCATAGAGTTTGCAAAGACCATATTAACAGTCAGAGTTTTCAGTTATATCATGGTATCAAGTACCCAAAACACATCATCTTTGTCAGATTTCAAGCTATCAATAGCTTCTAGTTGCAGGCACAGGCAGTGCTTCAAGTAAACTAAGCAACTTTCAGATTTGCCTTTCCATAGAGATGGCTTTTCCCAAAGTACAGCTGCTTCAAAGAATCTTGTGGAGTTCTGTATCACTTTGTGTGCTTACACCTGTGTTTGAACCTGTGTTTTAATCATAATTTGCATTTTTTTAAATAAATATGTAGGCAATGAACAAGATTTAGTAGCAGTGTTGTAGTGAGGCTTTTTATTAGTGAATCTTTAATCTATGCTGTAGTGATTAAAACAGAGAGGCATTTTTTGCTTCAGTTGCCTTCAGGTTTATTGGCCATTCCATATCATTTATTCACTTAAAGTGCCATTTCACTGTATATGAAAATAAAAGCTGTAACTTGAGTTTGGTAGGACAAAGTCTACTCAAATCAGAATTATCTGTATATTAAGGATTAAATTCTTGTTAAATTTGCCACTGACTTTTTTTTCCACTATAAGGTGGAAAGGACAGAACTTAGACCATCTTTGCCTTCTATTTCTTAGAAAAATAATCACTCTGAGTATACAGTGAACTTTAATACTTAAATTGGAATGTCAAAATTATCATTTTAGTTTCAGACACAAGCAGAATGACTTGTTTAAAAAAAAGCACCATTTTTTAAAATTCTGTGTTGCTAAACCTCACAAAGGCAGCATTGTCTAGAGAACTACTACTTTAAATTTGATATTTTTCACTTGCAGCTGATGTTACAGATTAGTATTAAAAGGCAAGATGCAGACATTTTGTATTTTGAAAAATCTGTGTCATGGATCAAAAATGTTTTAGGAAAATCTGTTTTGGAGTAGATGCTCAGTGTTTTGATATCTCAGGAATAATGATTTGGTGTCTGCATTAGCAAGTTTTTTGCATCCTTATCATTAAAGAGTGCTTAACACCTGAGTCTTGGCATGAATGCCCACTTCACTTTTTACTCAAAAGAGGAAGGCTAAGTTTCCTAACAGAAGTATCATGTCTTTAAGATTGCAATGTTCTAAGTGACTGCTGTCATGCCCTGAGCCCCTGATTTACCAAACTTCAACCAGTAGGTTCAAACCTAACGGTATGAACTTTTGAAGAGGTGCTAATTCAATTATAGTTAGTTTTAACTGGGTATTTTGGAGGGAAAAAAGGCTAATATAACGTGTTAATAACTCTCCCTTTCTCTTTTCGCAGCATTAAAACTTCCTTTTGGCAAAACAACAGTGATGCATTTGGTGGCTAGAGAGACACTGCCAGAACCAAACTCTCAAGGTAGGCTGGGCACTAGAGGAGTTTCTTACTCGAGTACATGGCAAACCGGTCACGTCTCTTACAGCAGGTTTTTTGAGTATTTCATAGTAGAGAAGAGTTAAGTCCTTGTGCTCTTTTGTGAAGAAGCTAATGGAATGCTTTTGTACATGTTTGTAGAAACCTAAGAAATTAACTTTCTGGTTTAGTATTTTTATATAGTGAAGAAACTTATTCAGACCTTAAAAGCCCTTATTTTTATTGTGAAAAACTAGTCCTGATTTATTTTTCAGTTATCTATGCATATGTATAACAATGAATATATTTTTTACTGGAAATAATTAGAAACAGTCTTGTATTAAGCATACTCTCACACAGAACAGCCTCATTGCTTTAGAAATGGAATGTAAATAAAATTTCCCTCTTCTTTGCAGGTCAAAGGAACCGTGAAAAAACTGGAGAAAGTAACTGCTGTGTAATCCTGTAAACCCTGTTAGCTTTACCTGCTAAGTGTGATGTAATATAGTCTTTGTCTTTCATGCTGCTGGAATAGAAGAGGCCCTACCTTGCTTCAAACACCCATAGGAAGAGCCTGTCTGTAAATCCATGGAACTGAAATAATACACGAACACTGTCTCATTAGTCTTTTTTTTAAAAAAGAAAGTGAAAGATCTATGAACACTTTGTTTATTTTTTGCAATTCCTCCTTTTTGTTTGTTGAATAATCTTACAGTACATCACTTCTTGAAAGAATTCAATCTCCAGAAGGGTTTGTGTTCTTTTCCATAGCAGGAATCTTTTTGCTGCCACGAAAATCTGCATTAACCGGATCTAACCAGTCAAGCTTTCTAGATGCAATTTGCACTAAATATGGTTGACAGTATATTTCTCCTCAACAATCTCTAACAATATTTGAGACATCTAGTAATAACCCACAATGTATAATGCAACACTGGAAAATAGTATATTAGTAATTAAAACAAATCTCACTTATGGCCAAATCAAAGGAAAAACTGTTAAGTCAATTCTACCTAAGTCAACCTCGGTGGCCAAACTGGCACAGAATACTAACTAAACCAAGTCTAACTATATATCTTTTCACTGCAACAAAGGAAAAATACTATGTGCCTGTAATTTAAAAGCACTCTGTAGAGGGCTGATGAAACTGATTTTTTTGTTACTGTGTGCACTCTGATCGTGTGTTAGTTGAGTGCTTATTCAGACAGCACAAACAAGTGCAGAGAGTGCATTTCCTAGCCTTAATATGGGAGGGGTAGTTTCCTGTAGTTCATAGGCTTTTATTATTGTGCATAAACGTTAGAAAACATCATTTACTAATCAATTTTATGTATTTGAATATTGGCAATTGGTGTTTTTCAGTCATTTTTCTCATCTGTACCTTAGACTCCAGTGTCATGCTTACTCATTAGAGATTTCAAAAGAATTATTAAAATTTAAAAAGCGAAAAGCAAAACTTCTGCCATAGTACTAGTTTTGTTTCTTTACGTAATCTGCATTTGGTATTAGTGCTTGCAATGGTATTAAAATCAGAAGCTGATTTTTGAAGGCATACATAATTGAAAAAGGATGCCATTCTTTTATTTCATATCAATAATTTAAATGTTGATATGCAAAAGAAATTTGCACAGCACTAAAGCATGAGCTAGTTTCATCTAAACCTGTAAAAATAAAAATAAATAAAAANGGGGAGGAATTCTTCCTGGGTGAAATTACAAATATGTGTAGAATATATTTAATAAAAATCTTATAAAATACATAACTATAGAAGTTAAATATAGATTGGCGTGTAGTATAATAGAACAATATTCCATATAAATAGCTTTAGCCTTTAAAAAACTGAGTCACAGGTTGACATTGTGTTCTGTACCTAAGTGTCCACAACTCTTACTGATGTTCTGTGTAATCGTTTCTCTGAATGATTGGCATCATTCAAATGTAAACAGGTTATTTTATTCATTGTTACTGCTTTGATGAAATGCTTTATATGCAGTAGATTTACAAAAATATTGTTCATACTGATCAGAATTAAATTTGTATAGAGCAGAGTTTTAAAACAAATTGTAAATAGCACTAAACATTTTCTTTCTGCAACCTGTACTGATAGACTCTTCTGTAAACTAAATAAAAAGAATATTGTAGTGCATTTCAGTGGTGTTTCAAGGGTTGAAATTGGGTCTGAACTGCTTTTAATTGTACTTCTTAATCTGGACATTAAGTAAGGACTCCATTTTATTTATTTTAAAAAAAGGAGGGGAACAAAGCCTGCTGAAAAATGCTAATGGGATTTGTCACTTCAATATTGTTTTCCTTTCATTTCATAAGTGGCCTGGAAGTCTTTTTTTCTGTTGAAGAGGAATGTGAGTGTGAGCAGTTGCAAATGTGCAGCTGTGTCACACCTTTGTGTGCCTCACAGGAGCTGTGTGCTCGTACTGTGGGTTTTTGCACTCTTCATTTACTGATAGCAAAGAGCACACACATACCCCTTGAGGTGCTGGGAACTGAGATGACACCATTATGTGCTCACTACCCAAATGAATCTTGAGAGAGGGCATTTCCTTCTACTTTGCAGTGTGGTTGCTAAATAAGAAACTGTAGGGACACAAATCTCTTTTAAAAAGACAACAGTGTGATAGACTTCCCTTTTCCAAAATGCTGACCACTCAAGTAACAGAGACTTAGATGGAAAATGGCTATGACAGCACAAGAAATGGTCTGAGACACGACATGCTCAGTTAGTTAAACAAGTCTTTCAAATGCATTGATTTTAAAAAATGAATGCATGAGATGTAATCCTGGTTTGAAAAAGTAGCCAGGTACTTAATACAGAATAAATACATGAAAATCCAGAAGCTTCTAGTTAAAGTATTTGTGAGGTTCTGTAGCAAAGTATGTGGAGTTCCCTTTTGTTAAGATGAATAAGATGCATATATGCACATGTGCCAGCAAATCTTCAAATACTACCTGGCATTTAAAGCATGCCAAAATGACTCCTGCAGAAAGTGGATTGAACAGTTTGCCTGAATTTTTCCCACCAATTTTAAGAATTCTGCCCTTGGAAGAGCATTTCTGTTGTGGTGTGAGGCGGGTGGAAAACTGGAGCGGGGGGATTGCTAAAAGATGTGTGCTTTTTTTCTTGTGTGCTTTGTATTGTGGTTTGTGTATTTGCCAAAACAAAAGCAGTAGCTCTTAATCCCACATTTCCCACACAGCCTTGCTAAAGCTCATGCATATGCTTTTCTTCTACTTGGGTTGGAGTAAACTGGATGCTAGCAGTCCAAAAAGATTAAAGCTATGTCTTTGCAGGGTCAGGCTGTTGGATGGTCTGATCCAACAAACACTAAAGAGTTTAACATTTGATTTGCACTGCTAGATGGAAATGATCTTCTTTCCCTATGCATGAGTTAATAGGTGTCATGAAGGAGGGGAAGGACAGGATGATCTGGAGCCCTTCTTATTCTGAAATACCATGAAGGGACTACATCTGTTCCCTATACCATTGTGTGTGTGTTATAAACAATCACACATGTGAGGAGTAATATTGTGCCTGATAGCCCAGGCTGTGCAGCCCTTCAGAAGGACCTCAATGGGGTGAAGAGATGGGCAGAGAGGAACTGTCTGAAGTTCAGCAAAGGCAAATGCAGGGTTCTTCTCCTTGCACCAGCACAGGCTGAGGGAAGGAGCTCTGCTGAGAAGGACCTGGGGGTCCTGGTGGACAGCAAGCTGTCCCTGAGCCAGCAGTGCCCTTGTGGCCAAGAAGGCCATTGGTGCCCTGGGTGGGTTAGGATGGAAGAGCAGTGCCAACAGGTTGGGGGAGGTGAGCTTACTCTGCCCTGCTGAGGCAGATCTGGAGTGCTGTGTCCAGTTCTGTGCTCCTGAGGACAAGAGAGACATGCAGCTCCTGGAGCAGGTCCAGTGGAGGATGCCTGAGGGACTGGAGCATCTCTTACGAGGAAAGGCTGAGGGATCCGGGGCCTGCTCAGCCTCAAGAAGAGATGAATGACTCAGATGGGACATCATCAGTGACTGTAAGTATCTAAAGGAGAGTGCCAAGAGGATGGATCTAGGCTCTGCTCAGCAGTGCTGAGCTATAGGACAAGAGGCAACAGGCAGAAACTGGTGCACTGGAAGTTCCAGCTGAACATAAGGAAGAACTTCTCTACTGTGCAGTGACCACAAATTGGAACAGGTTGCCCAGAGAGGTTGTGGAGTGTCCTTCACTGGAGACATTCAAAAGCCATCTGGACGCAACCCTGTGCCATTTGCTCTGGGATGCCTCGGCTTGTGCAGGGAGGTTAAACCAGATGACCCACTGTGGACCCTGCCAACCTGGCCCATTCTGTGATTCTGTAACATCTGGTAGCAATGAAAGTGCTTTATAACTTCTGTTCTCTTAAAGGATAGCAAAATTATGGCTGTGGAAACAGTCATGGGGATTAGCTCAGCTGCTGGAGGAAGGAAGCGTGGCCACTGTAATATTAGATGCTTTGCTAAGGTGCTACATCAAGATTAATTTAATGCTGATCTCTGCAGTTTATGGATACCATTCCTTAGTACACTGCATTTGCAACATAAGGAACAACGATTTAATTTAGAAGAGAAACACACAGCACTTTGTAAAAACTTCCTTTCCTTCTTGCAGGTAAGAAGGCAGGCTGTGTTTCTGGGCTAGCCAAAAATAAGAAGTGGCTGCTGCTGCTTTCCAGGGGAGTAAAACTTGTGTATTTTGTAGTTCTGTGTGCACTAAGATTTCTTACACAAATCTAGCTTCAAGAAGCAAGTAGAGGGATGGATATATTTCTCCATCTAAAACTCTCCTGCTACCTTTATGTTAAGTGGTTAAGCTTAAGCAGATTTTGAGCTATATGTTCTGTGTCAATTGGCATTTAGACAATTAATAGCAGTTACATGACTGAAATGGGGG
>WAAG01079858.1:24217-37679 GCA_013390105.1 Tichodroma muraria
CGGGCCCGGTCTGGCCCGGCTGCTCCCAGGGCCCCGCGGCCTCTGTCCTTCCCGCCGGCCCGGACCCGGCCAGGGCTGCAGCCGAGACAAAGCCCGGCCCGGCCCGGCCTGGCCCAAGAGAGCCCGCTGGGCCCACGTGCTACTCTTCTCCCACCAGAAACCAGAAGAAGGAATTTTCCCCGTTTCGCATTTAAAATGTGTATTCACAAAGGCATACCCATGTCTTTCATTGGCTTAATCAAGTGTCAATATTACACATTGGCCAATCAGGTTAAACTAACACATCCAATCATTACTTTGTTTGCATTTGGCCCCTGTACCAAACATGGTGAGGGCTTGGATGGAAGTTTCCCGTGAAAGACTTTGTCCCTTTTCTGAATGCAGGATATCTCTGTCCTTTTCAAGACCAAAGCCAAGTCCCTCTGGGAGGAAGATCCCTTTGGATATCTGAGTAAGTCAGCAGGCTTGCTCAATCTTCCCCTCCCAGTTTTCCTTTGAGGACTTCCTGAAAGGGGCTAGAAGGAGAGAGCAATCTTTTCTTGGTGGCTTGTTGTTTTGCTCTGCCCATGGTGCAGATGCAGCCATGGATGGGGCTGAGGACACTTTTATCTGTCCAGATTACTATAGTAGCACTTCAGAGGTTCTGTTTTATTCCTCCTAATCTTTGTCACATCCACTCTTTGCGAAAGCAGGGTACAGAACTCACAAAGACTAGTGTTAGCATGCTTCTAAATAATTACTGAGAAGAGGACAACATTTGTGAAGAGAGGAGAAATTAGTAGTGCCGCCAGAGACCAACTTTTCAAATCATCCTCTTCCTACTCTTCTGTGTTGAAGAGTAAAAGCAAAAACCTGTCTAGATGATCTGAGGATAATGGGTTGTGCTCTACCCACAGCCCAGTGTGGGGTATCAGGGGCTATCGTGGGGACCTGTCCTGTTTAACATTGCTAACCAATTACCCGGAGGAGACAACAGAGGGCACTTGTCAAGTCTCAAAGCTGACCTTGCTCTGGGCAGCAGGTTGGACTAAAGACCTCCTGAGGCCCCTGCCGGAAGTGTCCTAGGGTGATGAACAAAGGAAGAACAAAAGATGAACAAAATGCTGAACCATTGATGGAGCTACAAACTATAGCCTGGTGCATTACTCACCCTCTCACACATGCAGCAGCCACAGCCTTGTTTGGTGTGTATCTGTGTCCAAATGGTTTCCTGACAATTACAAAAAACCCCAGAGGTACTTCCATTAGAAATGGTATCCAGTGTGAGCAGTCATACCAAATGATTTACCTGACTGCTAGGTCCAAAAGCTATTTACTCACAATTTTTTCCAGAAACCTTCTTGCTTAAAACCAGGGGAGAAGTACAAAACTGGTTGTCAGTATGGAGAAGGCAGTCCTGCTCTTTAAAGTGGCTCTGGGGAGGATGGGAGGAGCAGGAATAGCTGCAGCATCCTCTGACCCTGCCTGGAATGATGGCAGGTGATAAGGAACCCTGAATACTTAAAAGCTTTTGCCTTCCAGATTGGAGTGAGGGAGGCAATCCACATTAAAATAAATGTAAGAAAGGTCAGCCTGAAAAGGGTAATTTATTTTCTCTCTTTCACTTAACAGTGTCTCCAATTCAGGTGATTCTGCCAAAAAAATACATGGGTAATGAGAGAGGAGTAGGAGGCAGTTCGCTTCCTGTTCAGACCAATTTTTCCTCTGGCAGATATAGCTTCAAAAAAAAAAATTTTACAGTTTCTGCTAAACAGCCCTGGCTTTCCTGTGCATCCTCTGCATGAAATTGGTCTCCAAGCCCCTAAATCAATACATTCCTTCCTGTCCTTCTGAGATCACTTATCTGCTGTGACTTCACTGCTCTTGCTGCAGACTGCTGAGCTCGTTGCTTTGCCAGTTGAGCTGGATGCATTAAAAGAAACCTTCGAATTCCCATGCCCCCAGCTCAGTTTGCTGATTCAAAGGCATTCTCCTCCTTTGTCACAGCAAAGCCCAGTCCCTGGAAACTGCAATTCATGCTGCCACTCCAGCCCCTGCCATATCACCATTCGCCATTGGTGGCATAACAAGAATGAAATTCCTGATGAATGAAAAAGCCTTCTTTACAATTGACTGAAAGTGCTCCTAGCCTTCACTACAAGCCCATGCAGTGGAAATCCAGTGTTTATTTTGGAAGGTACAGGTGGGGGCAGTGCTGGATCCCCCTCCTGTCCCTGGCTGTGCCATACTCCCAGTTACTCCTGCACCACCCTGCAGCATGCAGTAGAGGTGACTGAAGACATTTTTACTCCCTTTAACGTGCTTTGCTGGATTTTGAGCTTTTGGATTTTGGAGTCAGATGACTTTAGATTATACCTTGATATAATGTTCATGGAATACCTGGGGAAAACCCTTCTGAGCTCCATTCAATTCCCCCTGGGTGTGCACCTCTTTCCAGGGGCATCTGCCTCCCCCTCAGCTCTCTGCCCTTGCCAGGACCTACAGTGCTGCTCCCAGGCTCCACAGCAGGGACAGGGACTGGGACATGTGGCACACAACACAGCTTTCACAGGATCAAATGGTTTGCTTCTCTGCTTTCAAAGAAAGAGCAAAAAAAGGAATGCATCTATTTCACAGCAGTTTATGCAGCAGAGCCACTCACGGTGGAGTTTCAGGGACAGAGACAGCAGCTTCCCACTACTGCAGCCCTGGGCCTCAGTGGGCTCAGACAGACCCAGAGGCACCTCCGAACCAGGCAGCAGGGGATGAGTGGGGGATAGCTGTTCTGGGGTGACTTTATGTCCCCAAACCAGGACAAATAGCTCAGTCCTGGCCCTTCTCCAACCACGGACCATGTGGGTACGCATAGGTTTGTTCTGGCATGTCTGTCCTAGGGGTGAATTTCATCCTTGATGCAGAAGGCCTCCTGAGCCACAGGCATTGGCTGTGTGGTAAGAGGTTGGCTCCAGAAGGCTGTACTGGCACCTACAAGCTTAAAAATTTTCCCTCACCTTCATAATTGACATAATTATCCAATTACAGGAGTGAGATGTTGACTGAAATTCATGTCAAAGGGGAAGCCAGGAGGATGGCTGCAGTCAGGTGAAATTCTGTCTGAAAGCAAATTCCCTCAGCTGAGGCCTCTGCTTGAACACCAGGAAATTTCCCCTTGTCCCTGCCATTTAACAGAGCCAATTCTATTTTCTCGTGTCCCTGGTTTTCAGCAGGAGCCAGCCAGGACTCCTAGCAGAGGGATGTCTTCTTCTGCAATTTCAGGAACACGGAAAGCTTGTTAGTGTGCCCTTATCTGGCCCTGATAAGTGGGTATATTCCTGCCATAGAGAGCATCCTGAGGGCAGCACATGAGTGTGAGGGTACAACATGTGCTTCCTATAAACCGCGAAGAAGAGGGAGGAAATGGGAAGAAATTCATCCTGGGGTGTATTTTGTTTATATGCAAAACTTTATTTATAGGCTATTTCATGATGGCAGAGACTGCTCCAGATCAGAAGGGCAGCTTGGCTGCTGATGCTCTGCCTGCAGAGAGGGGCACGGCTGGCTGCGGTGGCTGCGGGTGATTGTTCCCTGCTTCTCTGCGCAGTGCTGCTGCCTCCTGGGCACCAGCAGGCTGCAGGGAGACAAAAAGGGGAGGCTGCACACATCCCCGGCAGCGCTGAGTGTGCTGGCTGCAGGAAAGCAAAGGAGAGATGAACCTATCCTTTGCAGGAGAGTGCCTGAGGAACCTTCCCTGCCTGAGGAACCACCCCTGGGTTTTGCCCATCTATTTTCCAAGTATATTTTGTTGAGACTGATCTCTGTGCAGTGGCGCAGAGCCACAGCTGAGCTCTGAAGAAAAGAAGGCATTTGGGCTCCTGAACAGGCTTCACAGAACTGAAGTTGCTAGAACTGAAGTTGCTAGAAGCAAGTTTAAGAGGGGCTTCTGGCCCCTTTTCCCTGCCTGCTGCTGCTGGCATGGCCCCAGCATCCCTCTTCCTGCACTGGCCTATTGACCCTGTGGCTGGACACAGGAGATGCTGGTCTTGTTCATGTCTCTTAATGTTGTTTTTTAATTTGCCTTTCGATCTCTTTTAGTGCCATAGATCTAAAAGGTTGTCATCACCTTGTAGGGCAAAGCCTCCTGTGCCTTCCTCCAAGGAGAAAAGGGAGGGTTGGCATAAGTTGTCCTTGGGGTAGAGGTGATGGGCTGTTTCCCCCGGGCCCCTGCTCATCTTTGCTGTGTGGTGCTGTTGGTGTGCTCTTCAGGGAGCACCTTGGGTGCTCCTCTCTGTCCTGGCAAGGGAGGGTGAGAGGAGAAAAGCAGAAAGCTACAGCTGCAGAGAGCTCAGGGGGGCTCTGGGCTGGGCACCACCTGCACATTGTTTGTGTTGTTTTGCTGTGACCACTGCCAGGCAGAGCAGAAGGAAACATGTCAAGAGAACGATCACTCTGGCCTTCTGAAGTCAAAGACATTCCACAGGTAACACTCGGCATGAGCCTGGCAGGCAGCAGTGCTGCCCCTCAGAAAGGGATGGATGAGTCTTGCACTCCAGCCTTGCTGCTCCAGGCCACTTGTGCCCTCCTCTCCAAAATAAGATGGATAAAAATGGCAGAACAGGCTTTGCCCTGGACTCAGCACAGCTTTTTCTGCAAGGAAGGATCAGCTACAGAAGGCCTAACTGACTCTTTTCAAGGGAGCTGAGCAAGCATGGGCAGTCGGTGAGCTGGGACCAAGTGTTGTATGAATGAAGGGCCTGCTGGTCATGAGGATGTCTCTGGAAGGCTCTCCCACCAGAAGTGTGGAGGGAGGGTGGATGCATAGTCAGTGGGCAGCAGTCAGACTGCCCACTGTGGGGCTGGGCTGGGGCCGTGGGTGCCAGCTGAGGAGCACGAGGCTGAATTCCTATTTAAAGGCTTTTCCATCCTTATTTTCTGTGACTCTACTTCTGTGCTCAGGGATGGATTTCTTTGTCAGCCATAGAAATAAGAAAGTCTGTGTTAACAGGAGATCTTTATTGATGGATATACATATTATTTGACCTTTTGCTCTCAGTTGCCCAGGACATGCAGTGAGCCCAGAGCAACCTTTTCACAACATCATAGAAACCACTGCTGTCATGGCACAAACACTTAATTTTAGCTTAGACTTCTGAGGAAATGAGGTTCATAAACTCACATAAGGCATCTGTCTCACCAGCCAGGCACCCAAGCTGGGTCTGCTTGCTCTCAGCTGCTTCTGATGTCGCTGATCAACTCTATCTCGTTCTGCCAGGCAGGTGTCGGTCCCAGGAGTGAGAAGATCATACAGGTGATGTTAGGAGTGATTGGATGGCTTCGTGGGTGAGAGGTCTGGAGACCCAGAGGGGGAACGCAGGAGTGTGACCTGAGCTTTTCATTGCTTGTGTGATCCACTGATGGCCACACAAGGAGCTGGGGACATGACGCCAGCATGTGGAGGTGGCCTGCCTCCCAGTGGAGTTGCCGGGTAGATGGATGCCAGCTGGGGACAGAGGTGGGAAATAGGACACAAGTTCTGCTGTGGCAAGATTTTGGACCCAGTTATCGAGGAAATCTGTCTTTTCTTCCTCTGCCATCCCGAGGAAAACCACTGCCTGGGAAGTGGAGCTTGAGCTGGACAGCCGGGAAAGGCAGAGGTTGGGGAGAAGCTGCCGGGGGCTGGCCTTGGAGGCACAATTATTTCCTCCTGTTTCCCTGTGGTCAAATCAGGGCAACGCATTTGCATTTTGTGCGAGGTCAGAGGAGCCAGGCCCTTCACCTCCCTCGCTGCCTGCCCCTGCCTCGGGGCTCTGCCTGCCTTTAGGCAGCCACATGTTCAGTATTTCAACTCCTATTGCATAGGCTGGACCGCAGCTTGAGAAATCCTGATTTATATTGCCAGTGAGTGCAAAGCGTGGCAGACAGAGGCCGGGGCACCACTTGGCACAGAACAAGGAGACAAATGCTTCTTTTTTCTCCTGTGGATGTGCTCTCTTAACTCAGGGCACCCTGGGTTCGTGGACTCCATGAACTGCAGAAGGATGGAGAACAGTGAGGAAGAGTATTTCCATTTTGAATTCAATATTTTGAATAACTAAGAGTAAATCCTGCCTCACTTATCCTCTTTTCTGTTTTTCTGACCCCTTAAACATGTAGGCTTCTTTAAAAAAAAAAAAAAAATCTTGGTGAGATTTTACCCTGAAATAACTCCAAATCTCATAAATTCAAACACACTACGTATTCAGCTGCCAAGCATCATAATCCTCATGGTAAGACTGCAGGGGGAAGCACATTTAGATATTACCAGGGCTTGCCTTGCTACATCACTGGTTTTATGGGAATAAAACTGTGTTGCAGATTGAGCTCCAAAAGCCAGTGGCTGAATAACCTTAACTTTCTCTAGACTGTTATAATAACATTTTTAACAGATCCCAGGTGAAAAGTAATGTACTCTGACTTATAGATGCCATTTTGCTGTATCCTAACATCTAGCCAATATTTAGAGACTTGAAAGCTATTTTCTTCTGGAGAGAAAACAGCCCCAGGACAGTATTCAGCGTATTTCAAGGTTTTTTTCTGCTGTTGCTTAGCATTTGTCTTTGTTCCCATTGGTCTTTTTACTTTCCTTTTTAACATTACGCCTGTTTCAATTTGTGAATATCCAGGCAAGCAGTTTGTTGTCTGTAATGATGTAGGAACTGCATACATCTGACATTTGTCTGGAGTGTTAGCTTTTGTGCCAGCTGACATGGATGGGAACTCCAGGCTCCCATGTGACAATGAAGCTTTTCCGTAGGACAGTGAAGCTTTTCAAGGGAAAAAGGTGACAAGGATTTTACTGGTGACCTCTTGTGAACCAGATTAGGCTATGCCTGAAAACACACGTTTGAAACCCTGAAAGTCCTTTTGACCCCAGCTGATGGAGTCAACTGTACATACATCTGTTCACGTGATGTGACTCTGCTCCCTTCAGACCCCTCAGAGGAACAGCCTTCTTCTGCTGGTACTTGCTCTTTCAGGAACCTTTTTCCCTTCCTGAGCCTTTCCAAATCAGTGAGCTGTGAAGCAGAGCCCTGGGGTAAACCCTACCACATCCAGGGGATTTGTATCCCCATCCCAGGGCCTGCACAGCTTCTTCCATGGGTGTTCATCACTGTGATGACTTCGGTAGTGTGGAGTGACAGTATGTACCCATAGTTTCAGAGCAAACAATGTCATGATACGCTGGGGCCAAAGCATGGGGCAGTGGAGATGCAAAGGTGGGGGAATCTGAACCATCCTTCACTTCCCACCTTCCCAACACAAGTAGTTTCCAAGTGGCAGCAGTGTTGCAGACCAGCTCTAGGGACATCCTCTCTCACTGGACCACGAAGGAAGGATGTAGAAAAATCAATGGGCAGCATCCATTTACTGTAATGGGCTTTTGTTTGGGTCAATGGGCTTCTTCCTTCTATTAATCACCACTGCAGTCCACTATGTAAAGGCAGCACTTGAAGCTAAAAGAGAATAAAATCCCATCCCTGCAGGGAATGAAGGCAACCCATTAGCTACGCATGCAATGCTCTCTCACTTGCATAAGTTCTGTCTGTCTGTCTGTCAGTCTGTTGTGACCAAGGTTACAAGGAGAGGAAGGGCTGGGCTCAGTTTATATATCCATTTTTCATTGCAAGGATTACTCAGGAAGAAGTGGCCAGCACACAGGTTTCCCCGAATAATCCTTGACATTTCTGAGAGTCAGACATTTCCTCGTGCTATTCAGCTTCCTGACAACCTTTTCTTCTGGCTTAACTAGTGATGAAATTAGATTTTAAAATTACCTGGTAGCCCTTGCAGCTCCTTACAGAGAAGTCTCTATCAGGAGTTTGTCCCATGATGGGAGCTGGGTGAGGCTCCCAGCCGTGTGCCACAAACAGCCCCTTAGCCCCATATTCTCCCAAAATCCCTCTGGGAGCCAGCTGCCACACATACTCACTCAGACCAGCCACATTGCTCTTTGTGCTCAGTGATGAGGAATGGCCATGCTGCCTCCACAGGTGTGTGGGAACCAGATCTTCCAGCCCTAGGGGAATCTCTCAAATGCCTCTTTCAGTGGAAGGCAGTAGCAGTGAGGCGCCTATAGAGGGAAAATTGCTCGGCTACCAGTGCTGGACCCGGGTGCTGGACCCCGGTGCTGGTGGGACTTGGTGAGAGCCAGGGCTTGGCTTCCCCCAGGCCAATGAAACTGTGAGTGAGTAATAAAACTCTCGGTGATTAACAGACTTTTAAATGGGGTTAGGACTTGGAAACAGTCCAGGGAAACACAAGCTGCTCATGGCTATGCCATGGCACACAAAGGAGCTATACCTGTCAGATAAATTATTCACTGTCACTTTCCCAGCTCAGCTCTCCTGATGACCTGGTACCACTCCTGAAAAAAGGTATCACTGATGATATTCTTCTGCAGAGAATAACAGACAAGGTGGGACTGAAAGATCAGAAAGCATGGACAGAGGCTTAGCATGCAGGTGAACGTCATGTCAAATGGAAACCAACAGAAAGAGACAAAGACTGAATTGGGAAGTGGAAAGGGAGGACAAGCTGAAAAACCTGGTGGAGAACTACTGGAAGTGATTAGAGCTGTGAAAACAGCACCAGGAGAGGAACAATTCTAGAAACTGCAAGGACTGGAGTACACTTCCAACATTTTCCAAAGTCAGGAACGAGTGCATTTAAGATGGCTTCATTGAATGGGTCAGGATGTGAGAATGAGAACGGCAGCAACTCAGGGATGGGGACCACAGAGAGTAGCCAGCTGGGCTAGAGCTGCAGAAAATAAAATATGATGTGGTGGGGGAAACAGCTAAGAGGAGAAACTGCCCTGTTACTGAAGTGTTGGAAAAGACAGCTGAGATGACTTGGATGCATGTCAGGAATGTTAAATGCCTAAAAGATACCTTACGTGAGAATGCACATGGGAGTGCTAGGAATAGAAGAATGCTGAGCACAGGGCAAGCAGTGAAGAGCAAAACTGAGCTAAATGGTTTGAAGGCAGGGGAGGCCTCTCCAAGACCAACATAGTAGAAGGGAACCTCTACCGAGCTGATGAACTAGGAAAATAAAATAGAATGCCATTGTCGTTTTCTTGGTTCAACTAATATTAATGGAAGGGTTTAAAACTTGACCCATCCAAAGAGCTTCAGAGCTTCTCTCACCTAGGTGTTGGTCCCTTGGGAGGGCTGGTAGGGAACTGGAAGAGCTGTCACATCCTGGGGAGACGATTAGGATCCAGCACTCTCCTCCAGCTCTACTCACAGCCAAGAAACCGGAGTGCACTCATGGTCCCTTGTGCATTTGGTAGACACTGTTCATGGACAGGCTTGAATATTTTATTGAAACCTGTGAAATAACAGTCTTCAGACTGTCTAGGCACCTACATCCCACTGTAATCCTTGGAGTGGGGCTGGTACTGGAAGAGCACCATTCTTCCAAAGTAAAAACTTCAGAAGCAAAAAATTGCTACTAGGGTGGAACCATGGGGGCAGCACAGCTGCCTGCTGTGAGTGGGGATAGTTAAGGAAGATTCTCCATGCAGCCCTTTTATGGCTTTCTGAGATTCATCTTTGCTTTGATTCATGCTGAAATTTAAATGTACCTAGCTCATGTTTTGGAGCTTTGAAGTGTACTTCAGGTAGCAGCAAAGGGGCAGTGGATATTAAATGAGTAATTAAACTGAAGAAAAGCAGTTAGTACAAACACAAAAGCACCTATACAGAGAAACGATCCCATCGCTTTTCTCATAAAGATTTAAAAAGTGCCTTATGTAGGTCAGGATATTTGGCTATCAGGAATTCAGATGGGAATGACTTAGTTGAAGTAACAAATTCAGCCAAGAAAAAAAGAAAAAATTTGATTTACATTGTTGAAGGAGTGCTCCTTCTCCAACAGGATGGCTTGCACTGTAGTGCTTCTCGTGCACTACACGAGAGGGGGACCATGCCTTTGGGCACAGCTACCAGGGAAAACTGGGATGGGACGCGGTGCATCAAGTGAGAACGTGGTAATTTAAAATTCACTAAATGAAAGCAGCGCCTCACAAGCCAGTGCAGGCTGTGCATCCCATTCTAACAATTGCCTTGGGAGAGACACCCCAAACTCATGAACCTCCTTCCTTCCCACCATTAGTGAGGTGCACTCCATGGCATGAGCACCTGGGTTGGCAGGACCTCCTCGCTGCAGGAGGATAATGATTTATGGAAAACTAAGGACATGGATAAGATGTTTGTATATTTTTCTTGCTGAAAACATGTAGCCTAAATACATATGCAAAGCTGGCCTGGCTGATAGATCCATCAGGGCTTGCTCTTATCCAAGATTAAGCTGTCATCCTGTCAAAGGCAGCTGCTCAGAGCCTGAATTTTGTTTCTGCTCCCACTGTCATCAAATTTTAAGTCAGTCCCAGCTTGAATAGCTGTTGTAGTCCTTCAATAGATTGTCTGTGTGTCCCTCTTTCTCTTTGGTGAGGACCCTGGGATGGGAGGGAAGCTCGGGCAGGTGCTGGTCGCCTTCCCAGGTGCCACCAGGGCATACCTCCAGCTTCTCCAAGGACAGGTGGCATTCAAGAAAACCTAGGAGAAAGGAAAAAGCATCTGGTTCATTTCCATAGGGCTGTTTTTCAAGATTCAGAACATGCCAGAAACACACTTATGGCTGCAATTGCTTAGCTTTGTTAGCAGTAGTAAAACAGAAGGAAGTATCATTCCTTTTTCCAGGAGAAAGTATCATTTTAAGGGAAATTTTTAAGGGACCTTCTAGAGAAAAAGACTAAATAAAATCCTGGAAGCAAAGATGGAAGCATGGCACTAAAGTAATAAAATTACTTTGCTTCAACCCTTGCATGGTGAAATACTTGTCTTAATCTTTTGTGAGGCAACATGTTCTGAAATTTATTTAATACAAAAAAAGCCCTGTCAGTTGTTGAAATGACAACAAACACTTGACAGGTTTCAAAGGATCTACTTTTCTTTCCCAAGTTTAGCTTATAGGATATTCCAAAACTTTCTGGTTTTGATCCAGCAAAGAATAACAGCCTGCTGCAAAACTGGGGAATTCCCCATGAAAATGAAAATTCCAGCTCCTGCACAGTGCTAGTTACTCTCACTAGCTTTAGTTTCTGGCTTGAACACTCCCAGTTTTCCTTCTGCTTCCCGGGCCACCGTGATGCAAACATGAGAGACAGCCAGTGGTGCCAAGCCATGTCTGCCCCCTCCCCTGCCCTCTGCAGCCACAGCCTGGGAAAAGTACCAGCCCAGCAGAGTGAGAAGGGACAGGGAGCTCATCCAGCATGGGAAGAGGTACCCATGTTTCTTTATGTTTTGCCCACAAAAGCAGTCCAAGAAGAAGGAAGAACGGGGATGGTAGCTTGGCTGAATGTGGTCATGAAGGCAGGAAGTGCGCTCATACCACTGGAGGGGACACCTTGCTGAGTGGGGAAAGCCCTCCTCCAAACCTGCAGGCAAGAATGAACTCAGGTTTGGGCAAATTATTTGCAAAAATGGAAAAGCAAAGTCCTGCTGGAGCTGCAGCATGAGATAAGCCAGGCCCCATCTGGGCTTGTCCCTGGCAAGAGTATGCCCAGGTGGCTCCTGTGCCTAGGCAGGATTGAACTCTTCTTCTCTACCTGGACACCTACATCTACCAAATGAGTAGCTGATCTCCACTCTGCTGTTAGGTTAATTGTTGAGGGATGGAAAGACAGATGTTGAAGCACATTGTGGGAAAACTGTTTTTCTCCCTCCTCAGCATGATTGTTCCAGCTCATCTTGAAAACTTGGCCTGAAGAGGGCTGAATGTAAATTAATTTAGCACTTGATAAAAATATGAGAAAGTTTTTCCCACTCCTAGTGGGTTTTTTTTTTTCCCTATCTGGTTTCCACACTTTAGAATCACACAGAGTTACTTTCCATGGAAAAACCATACTTAGCACCAGGAAAATCAACTTTCTGCTCTCATGAGCAACAGAGTTGCTTGCCCTGGCCAGGAGTTTGCTGTCCCAGACATGCATTTGCATGGGCTCATCCTGTCTGGACCCAGGCACAGAGCCACAAGGATACGTGTCCTTCGTGGCCCACAGATCCCCAGCACAGGCAATCCTTGTGCACCTCAGCGTGATGGTGTACTCATACTTTACTCCTTGACACACTTTAGGCTCTTTGCAACAAAATATTCCAGCATGAAGCTTCCCTTTAGGATGAGAAAGAGTTTGCACAACAGCCCCAGCTGGGATTCCACACTGCAGTTCTTAAAAGCATGCTTGTTATCACGTATGCAATTTTTACATTGTCCTGCCAAACATTTCTGGGCATTGGTGCAGCCAATTCATGAGAGCCAAGAGTATCTCAGCCTTTGAGAGCATTCGGGTTGCTGGTCCCACATGCACCGCTGAGTTAAGTGACAAGGGGAATGCACTGACATGTGGGCCTGTGGCAGGATGTGCCTCCAGCCAGGGACAAATAAGCAACTCTTACAAGGAAAAAAAGAAGGTAATTGGGAGAGGGAAGGGCAAAAGTAGCAAACTAAAAGAACAGAGTCATTTGATATGACGGAAGATAATTCTTTAACAATACAGAACAGAACATGGTCTACTTGGGGTTTTAGGTGTATCTCCTGTGATTCACGGACTGACTCATATCAGAGCATCACCAGTTATATAAAGGGATATGTTCTTGAAGGTGTCCTGTGGCCTGAAATTTTCATAATGGATGAAATTTAGATAGGGGCCTCTATTGTTGCATGGCTGGATCATTCTGGCAGTGACATACTGCAGAAAGAAGCAAGAACATGGCGAAGTCACAGAAATGTGCTTTAAAATTAGGAACTCATAAATTCATTTGCCCCGGAGAGGAGCTCCCCTGCAAGATGCACTCAATGTACGCGGTCACTGGCAGCAAGGCAACTCGTCAGGACTCAGATGGGCATGAATCAGGCAAGGGCTAATAAGCCCTGTATCTGCTTCCTAGTGGAAATAATTGGAAAGAAGTGGAAATTCCCAGGGAGGCTGAGAGCTGTGGGACTTACGAGACTCCTGGCTCATGAAAACAAACCTTTTGCCTCCTGTGCTGCATCACCTAGCGCCGCTTATAAAGCTGCCGTGCCTTGCGCGCGGGCGGAGCGGGGCCCTGTACGCTGGGCCAGGGGCCGCCCCTGGCACTCGGTGAGCACCCAGCTCACCCTTGAAGCCCACCCTTGGCAAGCTGCTACAGCCTGCTCTGTGCCAGTGCAGGTTTACAGCGCAGAAAGCCTCTGCAGCCTCCCTGTGCTTGCCCTCGGGGCACGAGGAGAGCACCCACAGCCTCCCTCAGGCCTCCTCAGGGCGCTCGGAATGCCCACCACACCAGAGTATGCTGATACCAGGAAGTTTTGTTTGTTTTGGGCATGGCTGAGCAGAGCAGGCCAAGGGCCCATCAGGTCTTCAAACAAGGCATTCTGCCCATGATGCCTGCTAGAGGCTGAC
>WAAG01079865.1:13847-39889 GCA_013390105.1 Tichodroma muraria
CCCTTTTTTCTCGCTCTGTTTTTCATTTTTTTTCCCCCCCCTTCCTTCTCTCTTTTTAACTAATAATCGCGATATTTTTAACAAATCTCTGCTGCTCTGTGTGCGTGTGTGCCCAGCATCCCCTGCCGCAGCCGCGGCCCCGCACGGGCGTGCACACGCGTGTGCAAGCCCCGGGTGTGCAGGAACGAGCCTGCGCTCGCAGCCTTCGCTTTCCCCAGGGCCGGTTCGGCCCCTGCGGCTCCCCCGGGGTTCGGGAGCCTGCGGGGCATCCCCGCGGCCCCGGCCCCGGCTCCGCAGCCTTGGCTCCTGTCCCACCGTGGGCTGCTCCTCTCCCGGGTTTGCGTGCCCCCAGGCTCTCCTTCGCCCTGCGCTGTTTGCTCCCCGTGGATGCCTTTTGTTGCTCTTGCTCCTTCCAGAAGCGCCAAAGGTGCCGGGTTTGCTCTTCCTCCCCCCTTCCCTCGCCTCCTCTCCCGGCCGGATTTTGCGATACTTTCTGCCGGCATTTCGCGGTTGTGGGATGGAGCGGGAGGTGGATGCCGGCTCCTCCTGCGACAGAGCGAGCGGCCAGGAGGAGAAGGCAAAGGCTGTCACCAGCTCCCTCCCTCCGGCGTTCAGTCATCCCAGCTCATGGCTCCCACCCAGGCTGGCGTGTGACAGGCTCCGAGTCGGGCTGGGGGAGAAGGCAGATCCATCCTGCAGCCCCCACCATCTTCCAGGGGGAAGCTTTCAGAGCGGGCTCAGCGGGGGTCGGGAGGGATCCTGGCAGCGCCGCCACCCCCGAGCACCCTCCCGGCTCCGCCGCCCCTGCCGGGAGCCGGGCTGGGCCGTGCTGCTCGCCCTGCTTGGCTGTTTGCAGTTTCCCAGACTTCCAGCATCGATTTGGAGCTGATCCTGGACCGGCAGGGAAGCTTCGAGGAGCGGATTGCCACTGGCCTCTGGCACGGTTTGGGTGGGGAGGGGAAGGTTTGCTCTGGGCGTTTTGGCTGCTGGGCTCCAACCCGCTGTGAAGGACCTTCATACAAATATTTGGGGTACAAACCCGCTGCTCCCGGCACAAAGAAGCCCAGGAGGTGCCCTCGGTGTGCAGGAGGGGGCTGTGGATGCAAAGGAGCTGGCAGAGAGGAGGACGCCTCTCCCTGGCCTCCCGAAACGCCAGTTTTCCCTGCCTCCGAGTGCTTACAGCCCCTGCTGGAAGGCCAGATGTGCTGGGGCTGTGCCCCAGATGTGCTGGGGCTGTTCCCCCGTGCCCAGGGCCGTGCCAGGTGAGGCCTCAGCCGGCGGCAGCAGGTGAGGGGCCCTGCTCCCGAGCTATTCCTGGCTCCAGGATGAGTCAGGCATCACCTTGGGCAGATCCCTGGGATTTGTCTCGCAGCACCTCCCCTCACTGGGGGTAGTTGCTGCCTCTGCAAAAACACCCTGGCACAGAGGCAAGGAGGCAACAAACCCCCCTGGGCACTCTGGAGGGTCAGGGAATGAGCCCTGAGGGTCAGGCTGGCAATAAAAGAGGGCATGGAGAGATGCAGGCAATGATCAGAGTGTGGAAATATTCAGTGCCATCCCATTATTCCCCGTGTGCCTCCTCACAGCAGATGAGGGGAGCCCAGGGCAATGGCCACACCATGGGTTTCAGTAAATCAAAGGCAAAACTTCATCCTGCAGCGCTCAGTGACCCTGGAGTTTGGAACTTCAGGACATCATGGGGACCAGGATGGTGACCAGGTCGGAAATATTCCCCTGTGGCCACCGAACACAAGCCCAGTCTGCTGCGAGGGATGTGCGGGATGCTGGTGGGGTCCAACCAAGGGATGGGCCCGGGGGTCCTGGATCTCTTCTCCACCTCTGCTTGGCTGCATCTCTGGACCCAGCAGGCCTCGGTCACTGACTCTGTTTGGCCGTGCCCATTCTGCCCGTCGGGGATGGCAGGCTGCAGGATGCGTAGGATCTCCAGCCTCCCAGCTGGAGCCTGGCCATGCACACCCCGGGACAGCTCTGCTGCCAGCACAGGCAGCTCCCCCTCCCCCCAGACACGGCAAATACTGTCCCTCCTTTGAGACAGCACCACGGGAGGCTCCCTGCCACAGCCACGGGTCAGGGGCAGCTCTCATAAACCTCCCCTCAGAGCTGATCCTAAAATGGTGGCAATGGTTCAGCTCCCAGGCAAGGAAATCAACCATCAGGGTGAGGTTTATGAACCTTCAGCTGCTCGTGCAGGAGTGGCTGCAAAGGTCTTGTCTGATGTCCCCTCCTCCCCTGGATGAACGCTCTCATCCTTTAAGCCCGATATAAATAGAGATTTCTGTTAAAAAGCTTTTTATGTTATGTTTTCACAGGACAAAACCCGAACCAGTTTGAAGTGACCCTCCAGGACGGGGAGGAGTGTGGCCGTGGAGGTGACACCACGCATGAGGTAATGGGAAAACGTGACCACGGCCGAAGCCAAGCCCTGGATCGGCTGCTGGCACCGCATTTCCCGTGCCAGAAGGGGCTCCTGGCTGCCGAGGAGGCGGGATTGCCTTCCTGGGGGGAATCGTGTCGTCACAAGGAGCAGGGAGGAAATCCGTGCCGTGTCCAGCTCCCCCGCCGCTCTCACCCCCCGGGGGAGCAGGCTCAGGCTCTGCGCCGGGCTTTGGGCTCTCTTCCTCTCCCCGGTCCCTGCGGTGCTGCAGGAGGCTTTGCACAAGGGGTTTGGAGCCGCAGGGGTCTGGAAACTGCCGGGGCGGCTCCCCGGGGTCCGTGGGGCACCTCCCAGCCCTGGGCCAGCCAGGCAGAGGGGTCCCCCCGTGAGCCGGGAGCGATCTCGGCGCGGCAGGGGCTGGTTGTGCCGCGGTGCTGCTGGAGCTGGGGCTGTCTCTGGGCTTGCCGGGGGGCTCGGGCGGCTCCGGCCCCCCCGAACACTCCGTGGGCTGCCAGCCCGGGGCTCCCCCGGGCCCGGCCATCTGCACCCGGCTGGCACCGCCCGCCCGGCACCAGAGTCCTGCCTGGCGAGCTCCTCGCTGCTCCTGCTGCTCCAGCCCGCTGATCCCCCCGGAGCGGGGCCAGCAGCGTCCCAGGGTCACCCGTGTCCCGCCACGCTGCCACCGACCCGCTGCGACGGCTTCCATCCATCCTTCCTTCCTTCCCCCCAGCTCCCCGGTCCGTGCTCCCCGCTGGGGTTACAGCTTGGAAATCCAGCCCCAGTTGTTGGCTTTGTCTGCATTCTCCCCCGGTTTTCATCTTCGGGGGTTTGGCTCTGCTCTGCCCCGTATCTGGCAGGTTTTGGTAGGGGGTTGGACGCTCCCGGGACTCCCAGCCCTGGTTAAGGGAGAAGCTGCCGTGGAAAGGAGGAAAACCGTCCTCTTCCTCCCGCCTTGCCTTGCCGCAAGTCAGAGAGGAACCGGGGGGAGGTCTGGGAATAGCTTTTCCCACTGCGACAGGAGCCCCAGGCAGGGGCAAGGGCAGAGATGGGCAGTGCTGTGCGAGGTTGGAATTCGTTTCTCCGAAGGGATGGGCTGAGGGTTGGTCCGTGGCAGTGCTGCTTTGGCAGCCAGACCCGGGGCTGTGTGCCCAGAGCCGGCAGGCAACTGGGGAGAAGGGTAAATTCCAGATGTCTTCCCCAAGCTCTGAATGTTCATGGCTCGGGCACCTCTGCGGCACCGATGCCCCACATTCAGCGCTCCTCAGGGGATTTTTCCACGGATTCCTCTCGGAACCCTCTCCATTTCCTGTGCTGGGAGATGATGTAGGTTTTAGGTGAAGAAATCCCCGTTTCAGTGCCTTTGGAGCGTTCCCAGTGTTTCCACCCTTGCAGGCTCAGAAGAGCCTCGGAGCCATGGGGGTGTGCTGGATCCAAGGCTGCTCAGCCCCCTCCTCCTGGGCAGCAGAACCCCTCTGTGCTGATGGGCAGAGCTGGGAAATTCCCTGCTGGACACGCTGAGCCCTTCCACGGCTTCTCCCATGGACGAGGAAAGCTCTGTTGGCTCTGGGTCGCTGCTCCTCAACACTCAAAAGGATGTTTCTGGAATTCCAAGGTGCGCTTTTGACCCTGGAAGCTGAGGGAAAGACCCCCAGCAGCCCCCAGCACTTCCCACCTCCCCAGCACTTCCATCCCTCACGGCCAAGAGCGTCCCTTGGAATCTCTGCCCGTTGCTCAGGTTTGCTCTGCAGGGGAGGGGATTGGGCATTTTAAAGGAATCCCCCATGGAAGTGCTGCTGATTCCCCCCGTGGCACGAGGGCCGGGGCAGGGGAGGCCCCAAAGGGGCCCTGCAGCACCCACGGCTCACCAGCTGCCGCTTGGGTGCTGCACCAGCCCCGGAATGCCCTTCCCACCTCCCAGGTGTATCTCCCCCACCGAAGCCACACCAAAGCCAGCCCCCGAGCCCAGGGTCCCCAGCACCCAGCCCGGAGCTCCCTCTGCCAGCTCCCCGGGGTGGAGAAGGGAGCAGCGTTCCAAGCTCTTGGAGCCGCAATGGATTTCCCAGGGGCTGGAAGGCGCAAGTAACTCAGCAGTGATTCCTGCTGGGATGGCCACAGAGAGCTCAGGGGTGGGACACTGGATCAGAGAATCACGGAATGGTTTGGGTTGGAATGGACCTCAAAGCCCTCCCAGTGCCATGGGCAGGGCCACCTTCCACCATCCCAGGCTACTCCAGCCTGGCCCTGGACACTGCCAGGGATCCAGGGGCAGCCCCAGCTTCTCTGGGAATTCCAGCCCCTCCCCACCCTCCCAGGGAACAATTCCTTCTCAATATCTCACCCGTCCCTGCCCTCTCACAGTGTGGATCTCATCTCCTCGCCCTCCCTCTCCCACTCCGATCGCTCCATCCATCTCCCCTTCCAGGAAAACTTCCAGAAGAGCGCAGAGCTCCGCATTTCCATGGAAACTGGCCCAGGCCCAGCGGTGCCGTCTCCCTGGGTACCTATTCCTGGTGCCTGCAGAGGATGCTCCAGTGGCACGGGAGACAACCTGGAGAGGTGGAGCAGGGACTCACGGCCCCCTCCCGCTGTCCCCCAGCCCTGGGGAGGGGAAGGGACGCTCCAGGGATCTTCTCCAGGATTTCCCTCAGGCATGTCCAGGCAGCCCCAGCAGATTCAAGCAGCACGTGAGGCTCTGTGAGACGCCTGCCTCTTTATTTTTAATGACTGGGCAGGAGGCTGGAATTTCAGAGTCCGGGCCAGGCGCGGGTCAGGGTCGATGGTTATCTCCCTCCTGGCTTTAGGTTGCTGCACACCTCCGGGTGCTCTGCTGGCCACCACGGCTCTCCCTGCCCTTCAAATTCACAGATTCCTCCTCCTGCATCCTTGCTTTTTTTACCCCAAGCCGCTGATTTTGGGGTAAAATCCCTGAAATGTGGCTGCTGCCTGCAGTTCTGGAATGACACTGAGTACAGGAATGGCAGAGCAGCTTGGCAAAGCTCCGCTCCTAAAAATAGGCAACAGTCAGAAATAATCTCTGCTGCCCCCCAAATAACCAAATCCCACCCCAGACTAAAGGCGAGACGCTAATTCTGGCAGCTCTGGCAGCAGCCAGAGGGAGCAGGAGTGGGGTTTCTATTCTCTCCTTCCCCTCACGCCCTAATCCCAATATTTTTAGTGTGGTTTTGCACAGCAGTCAGGGGCAGGAGGATTAACCGGGCTCAGGGTGAGCACGGGGCTGAGTCCAGGGCTCCCAGGAGCACCAGCATTTGGCTCTAACAAAGTCAGAAAGCAGGAGGGGTTGGTTTTCTGGTGCCAGAAAATCCTGGGTTGATTTTCTCAACTTCTTCCTAAAATCACCTTTTTATCTGAAGAGTTTGTGTGCTTTGATATAATGGCTGGTATGCTGCAAACATTTCCATGTCTTTCAGTTTGAATGAAATGATTCATTGAGCCCCAAATAGGTCTTTCTTCATTTATCTCACGCTGGTTTCAATCACCTCTAAACAAATTGTGCATATTTTTAAATAAAGCATGTTTTAAACCAAATTACTGGACTGCTTTATTTAGAAAAAGCCTGGAGCAAAACACTGAGCTTTAATTTTTCAGTTTTCAGCTGAAGCTCCCCAACGAGCCCTGAGCATCGTTAGGCTCCTAATTAGCTGCAGGGCACCCCCGTGCCCATCGTGGATGCAAATCACGAGGGTTTGTGTGTCCTCCGCGGGCAGGAGCCCGGCCTGGGCAGGGGCTCCGGGGCCCTGGGGCTGCCAGGAGAGAAGGTGACAAGTGCTGGGATGGCCCAGGTGTGCTGGGGACACTGAGGCGTGTGGGGACACTGAGGCGTGTGGGGATGGCCCAGGCGTGTAGGGATGGCCCAGGTGTGTGGGGACACTGAGGCGTGTGGGGATGGCCCAGGTGTGTGGGGACACTGAGGCATGTGGGGACACTGAGGCGTGTGGGGACACTGAGGCGTGTGGGGGTGGCCCAGGCGTGTGGGGACACTGAGGCGTGTGGGGACACTGAGGCGTGTGGGGGTGGCCCAGGCGTGTGGGGACACTGAGGCATGTGGGGACAGCGGCCCGGATGAGATGCAGACGCCAGCCCCGCAGTCAGATCAAGGCGTTCATGGAGGAACCATGGGAATCAACCCCCTGGAGAGGGACAGGGCACAAAAGCTGAGCTGGCGGGACAGGGAGGAGCCGTTTCCTTGCCCCGGGAAAGGAAAAAGCCTCCAGGTTGCTTCGTCCCCACCCTGCTCTCCCTGCCCAGGCAGCCATCCAGTTTCCACACCCAGTTTTCCAGTGCCCACGGGGATTACTGGGAACTGAGGACAGCCCTGGGCATGAGCAGGGGGTTCCTGCAGAGCCTCGAGGAGGTTGTGCCAGGTCCCGCAGGTTGCTCAGAACATCCCCATGCAGCACTCGGGGCTGGGAGAGGCCCTGGGGGGGCTGTGACAGCGGCTGGACATGAGCCCAGGTGGGCAAGAGGCCACTGGAGGCCGATGGCCCCTGGGCTGTGCCATCCCTGCGGTGGCAGCGGGGCCGGGGCAGTGCCCGTCCCTGAGCTGGCCCTGACAGGGCACCTCCAGTGCTGGGGCAGCTCTGGAGAGCCCCGGAAGGGCTGGAGCGAGGCCAGGGAAGGGAATGGAGCTGGGAAGGGGCTGGAGAATCCCTGGGGGAGCTGGGAAGGGGCTGGAGAATTCCTGAGGGAGCTGGGAAGGGGCTGGAGAATCCCTGAGGGAGCTGGGAAGGGGCTGGAGAATTCCTGAGGGAGCTGGGAAGGGTCTGGAGAATCCCTGAGGGAGCTGGGAAGGGTCTGGAGAATTCCTGGGGGAGCTGAGAAGGGGCTGGAGCAGAGGAGGCTCAGGGGGCCCTTGTGGCTCTGCCCAGCTCCTGCCAGGAGGGGACAGCCGGGGGGATTTGGGATCTTATCCCAGGAACAGGGACAGGAGGAGAGGGAACGGCCTCGGGCTGGGCAGGGGAGGCTCAGGGTGGAAATTCCTTCACTGCCCAGGGCAGGGGTGGAGTGCCCATCCCTGGGGGAATTTCAGAGCCCTGTGGATGTGGCACTTGGGGACATGGGGCAGTGCTGGGAGAAAAACTGGACTCCATGGACTTGGAAGGGCCTTTCCAATCAAACAATTCTGGGATTCTGTGTCTGTGCACCCAGTGGTGCACACAGTGAACTGGCCTGGGATGTCGCAGGGGTTGCAGGTAATTCCACACTCCCTGCAGCCCTTGGTGCTTTTCCAAGCACCATTCCCAGCCGTGCCCGTGGCCCCCTCAGCTCCTTTTCCCTCTGATCACACGGAGGGAACACACACCTGGCCCAGCCCCGCTCTGAAATGAATTTATCCAACAGCTTTTCATTTGTGAGAGTTATTTGCTTCCTTGACCAGCTCATTGCTCCTTTTCAGGAAAGCTTCCAAGAGTGTGGAGAGACGCTCCCCAGAATCGTTAATCGGAGCAGCAGGGAGATTTATTAACTCTGCTCTCCGTGCAATAAACCCATCAAGCTCCGAAGGCAGCTCTGTGCCATCAATTCCTCCTCCAAATTTAAAGGCTGCTAACGAAGGCAAGTCCATCCAGCCAGCCCTGATTTATTGCTTGTGGCTGCAGTGTTGTGATCCTGACTCAACTCCAGAATCCAGGAGTGAAATGAGAGCAGTCCTTTTTTTCAGCATTAATTGAGTTAATAAAACTCAGTGACATTCATGCCGAAGGTTGGGAGTGCAGGGACACTCGTGGAACTCTTCACAAGAGCTGCTTTGGTGTGTCAGCACGTAATTAGGAGATCTCTGAGCTATGGTGTGGGATGTAAATGAACACAAATTAAATCTGCTCTGCAGTTCAGCCACGAGAGGAGCAGAATTTCCCCCTCACTCAGTTGGGCTGCCCAAGCCTGGGGGAGAGGGGGAAAGCATCAGCCCAAAGTGTAAATGCCAGAGGGCATTTTTTACCCCAGAGTACCATGGGATGAAGAATGTGGCTGGATCTGTCTTCAGCTGGACTCAGAGGGATGGACCCTGGTCCAGGACTTGATCCCCTCCCTGTGGTGCTGGAGCAAGGAGATGTCCCTGGGCTGCTGCAGCACCTCCTGCTGGGGCCACACACTGAGCACCCTCTGGACCTTGGGGCTGGAATCATGGGAATGTTTCTGTTGGAAAAGCCTTCCAAGACTACGGAGCCCCCCAGCACTGCCAGGGCCAGCACGGCCCCATGTCCCCAAGTGCCACATCCACAGGGCTCTGAAATGCTGCAGCCTGTGGCTGCTGTAAAGTTCCTTCTTTGAGCTCTCTTTTGCCCCTTTTTCCTGAGGAAAGCGGGAGGCGGTCGCTGGAGATGCTGCTGGGTGCGAGGCAGGGGACGGACACGGTGTCTGTGGTGATGTGACAGCCAGGGATGACAGATGACACTGATTCCTCCTTCCCTGCTCCAGTTCACAACTAAAAATAAATAGGAGAAGGAGCTGAGTCTGCTTCAAGGAATTCTGGGGCAATAGATAAATAAAAATATAAGATGGTGTTCCTGAGGTGAGACACTTCTAAAGCTTGATCACCTTTTTCAGTGCTGGCCCTTTAAACCTCTGCCCAGGAAGAAATCACAAAATCAGTGATTCTCTGTGAAAAACAAACATTTCCTTCCCTTACTGACAGGAAAAATACCCAGAAATGAGGATTCAGCCAGAGCTGTGGTTCAGGTAACACAAAGGTGACTCCCCAGATTGCTGGGTCTGCATATAAAGAAAAGAATTTTATTTTCTATGTTTTAAAAAATGCTTTCTGCTTTCAGGCCTCGGAGCAGCGCTCACCCTCAGGCCTGGCTGCTGTGATTCCCAGGATCTGGGTTAGGCAGGCCCTCGGTGCCAAACAGAGATTTATGTTTTACCTGGGAGATCCTCTGGAAGCGCTAGGTCGTGTCTCTCCCACGCCCTGGCTCCATCCCAGCTCCTTACCCCGGGAATCCTGGCCAGGCACTGCCCCATCCCTCTGCTCCTCTTTATCCCCTGGGTGCCAGGGAGGGCTCGGAGCTGGGGCTGAGGTGGGGGGGAAGCAGGATCCTGGGCAGACCCAGCCAGTCCAGCGGCACGTCGGAGCACTGGAATGGCCACCTGGAATGGGCAGCTCTTCCTGCAGGGGCTCCAGCTGCCGGTGAAAGGGCTGATTGCCCGGGCTTCCCGGGATCACCCCTCCCAGCAGGGCAGGACCAGCCCTGCTGATTAAATCAGGATTATCTCAGGCCTTGCCCGTGCCTGGCCCCGAGGGAAAGGGCCTGGTTCCACATCCTCTCTCCAGGCTCTGGTCACCTCTGGAGAGGGAATCCAGGTGAGTCTGCAGAGCCCTGGGTTATCCAGCTCCTCCCAGGAGACAGCTTTGGGAGGGAATCCTGGAATGGTTTGGGTGGGAAGGACCTTAAATCCCATCCCATCCCTGCCAAGTGGGACACCTCCCACCAGCCCAAGGTGCTCCGGCCCCAGTGTCCAGCCTGGCCTTGGACATTCCCAGGGATCCAGGGGCAGCCCCAGCTGCTCTGGGCCAAACCCAGGAAGGTTTTCTGGTGCCCCGATGCAGAGCAACACAGGGAGATTTGATTCATTAACGTGGAGAGTGTTTCAGAGGGGACTGCGGGGTGAGAATCCCCCACCCAACGGGGATGGGGGACTTGGCTGGAACCCGACTGGAAGATGTTCAACATCCACTCCAGCCCTGACCACCCTGGGACCATCCTGCCCTGCCTCCGGCTTCACACGCACGCAGACATCTGGTGCTGTGCACAGTTTTGTTTCCTCAGTGACTGACTGGTGGAAATTCTCCTTTCCTCTTTGCCCAGTGGAAGAAATAAAGTTGATTTCTCAGGAAATACCCATTTCCTGAATTTCCTGATTTGTCCAAGGCATAATCCCTGCGTCCTCAGGGTCTGGATATGCTCATGACTATTTACTCTTAGCTTTGAAACAACCAGTTCTGGGACAGAACATTTAAATATTTTCTATTTTAACCTCCACATGGCATTTTCTTCTCTTTTTCTCCTTTTTTTAGACTTCATCTTCAAGCACTGATAGTGAAAGCTGTAAAGCCCAGGAAGCACTGGAAGCTGGGAGATTTCCGAGGAAGACACGCGCGTTTTGCAGGGGATGAAATGAGGTCACGTTTCGCTGGCACTGCTGTGACCTTCCTGTGGTGCCAGGCTTGGAAGGAGTGACATCAGAGGTGGTGATTCGGCACTTTCTCCTCGGCGATCCCAGCCTCTCCCTGCACGCAGGAGTGAGGTGATGGATAATGTTTGCTGTTTCTCTGTGTGTTCCACAAAATGCAGGGCTGCTTTTCAAATGTCAGAGCAGAGCCTGGAATGTTTGTTAAGGACTGCCAGGCTTCACCTCCCCTTTGTCATGCTTGAGTTCACGGAAAACAGGGAATGCATCCCCATTTCCACGGAATCACAGGGCCAAGGCGGTCCCTGGAGCCATCTGACAGTGAGGAGCTGACTCAGGCACTGGCTGCTGGTGAGTTACCCTTCCCTGGAAGAGCAGAGCTGGGGAGCTGGGACTCCCCAGAGAGCTCAGGCCCTCTGTGCTCAGTGCCAGAATGTCTGTGTTTGCTGTGCATTGTCCCGGAACCATTACACTTCCAATACTGCGGAGAAATGGGATTGCTTGGGTTGGAAGGGACCCTAAAGCCCATCTCATCCTAGCCCCTGCCACGGCCAGGGTCACCTTCCACTGGACCAGGTGAACAAGGAAAAAAGCCAGGTTTCCCAAAGCTGCTCAGGTGGATTTTCCTGGGATAGGTGTCTCCACGTTTTAGAGGACTGCAAAACTTTCTAATTTGGTGAAACAATGTTTATTTTCTCCTCCCCTCATTCCTGAAAAACCACAGAACTGTTTTGTCAGAAACTTTACACAAAATCCCAGGTGGAGAGGAACATTTGTCCCAGAAAATTCTTGTCCAAACAATTCCAGTTTGGCAAAAGTTCTGAGCAGCTGAAAGGAGGTGCTGGAAAGGGAAAAGCCAGGATGCCTAAATGAGCAGCTGGAGCCAGCAGCAGACTGTCCATGCAGGATACAGCAAATCAGCTTCACATCCAGGAAACATCACCGGGATTGTGGCTTTGCAGGGCCTGGAGGGGCTCCAGGAGAGCTGGAGAGGGACTGGGGACAAGGCATGGAGGGACAGGAGGCAGGGAATGGCTCCCACTGGGAAAGGGGAGCTTGGGCTGGGATCTTGGGCAGGAATTGCTGCCTGGGAGGGTGGGGAGGGGCTGGGATGGAATTCCCAGAGAAGCTGGGGCTGCCCCTGGATCCCTGGCAGTGCCCAAGGTCAGGCTGGACCTGGGGGCTTGGAGCAGCCTGGGACAGTGGGAGGTGCCCCTGCCATGGATGGGGTGACTCTGGATGGGATTTAGGTCCTCCCCACCCACCCATTCCCTGGCTCCTGCAGGGCACATCCCCCCTGACCCCGACCGCCCTGCTCCGAGGTCAATCCCTCGCACATTGCGACCCTTATGGCTCTGCCTCATTCCAGCAGGGAAAGAACCCAAAAGGCAGGGGACTTCTCTTTGCCAGGCAATGGGATTCCAGGCTCCTCCAGAGCTGTGCTTGGCCATGGCTTTGTTCTGCTACGGAAAACCCCAAATTCGGGTCACATGGATTTCCAAAGGAGCTTCTAAAATCCGAGCAGGGTGGATGGCAAACAGCTCAGCCAGGGGCATCTTCCCTCACAGATGGGAGGGCACAGAAACCCTGCTGATGGAATTACTGAAAACTCCCATACACCCACAGCACTCAGGCTACCAGAATCCATTTTCCACAGGCACATTCCGGGTGATCCTGAGGCCAAAAATGGCAGCTGGAGAAGCCACCTGCCTGCTGTGACGGTGTCCAGGAGTGAGGTGGTGCTGGGATCCGTGCTGAGCCAGGAGCAGTGACTCAGAGCTCGGCCCCTTAGTCACTGTCAGAGAGCACAGGCTGGGGTTGGCACGTCGTGGGCACGTCAGGGGAGTGGAAACCCAACAGGGAAAAGGGCAGTGGAGTGAAAGAGGGGCTGAGAAAGGAGATGGGGGTGGAAAGGGCAACGTCTCACATAAAGAATTGTCTGGGAGACGAGAGAATGTCAGCCCAGGCAGGTGGGGATGGACAGGTGGGAGACCAGGGAAGTGTGAGGTCCTACAGAGCTGCAGCTCTTAACCGGGTCCCCTGACACCTCCCAGGGCTCTCATTGAGAGACTCCACAAAAACCTTCCCATGCTTGGGACAGTTACAACGTTTGGGTTATAAAATTATAGAAAATCCTCAGCTGGAAGGGGATCCACAGGGATCACCCAGCCCAGCCCCTGGCCCTGCCCAGACCCCCCAAAATCCCACCCTGGGCATCCCTGGAGCACTGTCCCAACGCTCCTGGAGCTCCGGCAGCCTCGGGAGTGTCACCATTCCCTGGGGAGCCTGGGCAGTGCCAGCACCCTCTGGGGGAGGAACCTTTCCTGATCTCCAGCCTGAGCCTGCCCTGGCCCTGCTCCGGCCCTTCCCTGGTCCTGCCCCTGTCCCAGAGATCGGAGCTGCCCCCGCTGAGCTCTGCCCTCAGTCCCCTCTGCTCCAGCTGAACATCCCACGTGCCCTCAGCCGTCCCTCACGTGGGCTCCCCTCCGGACTCTCCCTCATCTCCGTGGCCCCGTGGCTGAAGCTGCCCAAGGCTCCCAGTTATTACTTTATTCCTTTAAAATGTGGAGTTTGAACAGAAGAGGGATGGATGCGCAGTCACCTCAGCCTGGTTTCCAAGGAAGCCGAGCTCACGGACGCCTGAGCAGCCCAGGGGATGAGGACGGACGTCTTACACCTGCCAGGTGTTGGTTCAGAGCCCCCACACTCAGAATGACCTCCCAGACACATGTCCCCATCACAGGCTCCTGGTGACAGCTCTGGCAAGGGGTGTGTGAAGTCCCAGCCCGGCAGCTGGAACTGGCAGGAGAGAAATGAAATGAAATGCACTTTTTAAATCAATCCCCATTTTAGATCGGTTTCTGTATTGAGGGGAGCAGGGGAGAGCACGAGAAGGTTGAGGCAGCACAGCCAAAGTGACTCAGCAGAGAACAGGTCCCTGGGTGGGGATGGACAAAGCCTGGAATCTGGGCCTGGTCTTTGGGGGTGCAAACCAGGAGCTGCCAGCATGTTTCACTGTGACCCCTCCCAGTGCTGCACTGGGGGTCACATCTTGTCTTTGCAGCTAAAAAGAACCTTGAAAGAACTCACTGTGGCCGTTGGGTTCAGCAATAGCACCCGCACGGAGAAGTTACAAATTCGATTTTGAATGAGGAGATGAAGTTCTGTGCTGATGCAAACGGGCTCCGTGTCTGTGTCCCACACGTGCCTGGTTTGCTCAGGTGGGGGAAGAAGAGCCCAGCAAAGAGAAGCCCCCAGTTTAGGGCCTGTGGCTACTCCTGGGGCTCACTGCCTGAGCCCCACTGCCCACCTGGGAGCTCTGAGCCATCCAGGTGGGACAGCCACGTGCTGGCCAGGACTGCTGGTCACCTTGCGTGCCTGTTCTGCTTCAGCTTGGGCCAAGCCACTTGCAGTTGTGTTTCTGCACCCTGAAACCCAAGGGGAAGCTTTTCTTTCTTAGACCATGGCCAGGACCCAAATAACAACATCAGAGATAGAAACAATGATGGTAATGCTGATCACAATGATGGGGCAGCAGGATGGGGACGGTTGTGACCATCCCAGCAGTGACCACAGCTGTGCCCAGGGCACCCGGGCTCCACACGGCCGAGTCTCGCCCCGGGACTGCTGGCTCTGATTCCTGAGGTCTGCAGGGAGCAATGCTGGCAGGAGGAGTCCCAAACCCTCCCTCCTGCTCATCCCACCCTGCTCGGGGCCGGGTCCCTGCACAGCGAGGACAGGAACAGCAATCTGAATTTCGCCTGCAGCGCTGCGGAGCCCGGAGCCAGCCCTGCCAGCTTCCCTGCCCGTGGAATGCGGGAGCGATGACAGGGAGATTGGATGTGAATTCCCATCTGCCTCACATGGCTGTTTTGGGCCTTAATTAATACTTACAAGCTACTTAAAAAGCCACATATAGGAGCTGTTATGTAAGCAGGAGTTATTATTATTAAAAAAACACTACGAGCGAGTTATCAGTCTGACAGATGGAATTATCAGCGGAATTATATTTTTATCAATCATCTCGCGTTTCCTCTCCTCTCATTTTCCTTTTATCACCCTTCAGCTCAAGGTTGGCAGCCCAGCACGGAGAGTTTGGAGCGTTCATCACCGGCGGCTCCCAGCGGCGCGGGTGAGTAACGGAGCTCCTCCCGGGTGGAAACCTCTGGAACCCACCTGGGGCAGGAAATGGGCACGAATGGTTCAGCACAAGGATGGCTGAGGCCTGGAGATCACTGCCCCCACCCCTGCTGCTCTGGGCTCGGGCAGAGCTCCACGGGGAGCAGGGGATGTGAGGAGGAAACCTGCCCTGGGAAACGTTCCCTGTTCCCCAGCAGGAATTTCCTTCATTAGAGCTGGGAGCCGCTGTGGTGGAGGAGGATGATTTCCTCTCTTCTGGAGACAAGGGAGGGTTACTGGAACAGCACGTAAGTGTCACCTGAGGGGTACTGATGGGTGCTGCCTTCTGGGCAGGGAAAGCACAGCCCAGGCTCTCTCTCTGGGCTCCGGCCTCCGGGAGAGCCCGCTGCCTGCAGTGCCCAGGGGACTCTGCAGAGAGGAGCTGGGGTGGAGTCTGTGAGGGTGAACTGCCAGAGGGCAGGGCTGGATGGGATATCCGGCAGGAATTGTTCCCTGGCAGAGTGGGCAGGCCTGGCCCAGGGTGCCCAGAGCAGCTGGGGCTGCCCCTGGATCCCTGGCAGTGCCCAAGGCCAGGCTGGACACTGGGGTGGGAGCAGTGGGAGGTGTCCCTGCCATGGCAGGAGTGGCACTGGAGGGGTTTTGAGGTCCTTCCCAACCCATTCCCTGAGGCAATAATTAGGAAGAGCTCCCAGTGGCTCCCACAGTGGGGACTGCAGAGGAAGCTGCTCCCAAAAGGCTGGTTTGGTGCTGAAGCAAAACTTCCCAGGACTTTTCAACAGCCAAAGCCCCTGGAGAGGTGACTGTCCCCATGCCAAACTGGAACTGCTCCTCGCCCCAGCCTCTGGGGGTAACTCTGGATAACAAAACCCCCCTCCTCCCCTCACACAGTGCTCAGCACTTTCTGGCTGGGACTTTTACAGCCACAGGACATAAATATTGCTATTTATTATTGGATTTCTCTGGAGTTAAGCTGTATCCAAAATGTGAAATATTTCTGGGATTCATATCCTATAAATACAGAATCATGGGATGGTTTGGGTTGGGAGGGACCTCAAAGCCCATCCAGTGCCACCCCTGCCATGGCAGGACACCTCCCACTGTCCCAGGTGCTCCCAGCCCCAGTGTCCAGCCTGGCCTGGGACACTGCCAGCGATCCAGGGGCAGCCCCAGCTGCTCTGGGCACTCTGGGCCAGGGCCTGCCCATCCTCACATGTGGAATTTCTTCCCAATACCCCACCTAAACCTTCCCTCTTTCAGTTTAAAGTCATTACCCCTTCGAGAGAGAATAAAATAAATAGTCCACATAGAAGACATCTATGGATAACACAACTCTAACTTCTGTGCAAGGAAATCCCATTTCCCTCTTTCCTGCACTGTGAATGACCAAATGGCACAACTGGTTCCTCTAAAACACCTTCCTGGAACTCTGCTGCTTTCACACCATTGGCCCCTGCCCAAGCACCCCACCTGTGAAAGCCTGCACACATTTGTTATTGGCTCCACGTTTGCTTTTAATTGCTCCGTTAATTTATGATGCAGTTACAGACTGAAATAGATAACCTGCTTGGCAGCCCAGGTTCCTAAAATAATCAAGTTCATTAATATGGTTAAGAGCAAAATCTTTTACTGCTTCAGGTACTCAGTACTAAATTGAAGAATGAGCATTGAAATAGTTTCTCAGGTAGGTCTCATTTGTACAAAGTATAAAAACTCAGTTAATTTTAAAGGTTTCTGTCCCAAAATAGCCGTGTACTGTACTTTAATAGTAAAGCAATAAAAATCCTTTCCATGAAGTAAGAAAGAAACACAATGTTTAATGTTACAAGTTCCCAGACACCCAGGGCATGACTAATACTGGGATGAGGATTTTCTGACTGGTCAGAAACCAAGAAATAATAAGAGGATGCTCATGCAATTAACACGTGGCAATGGTTTGTGATTTGTGGCATTTTAGTTACCAGGCTAAATTTAAACCTTTAATTTACCTAAATTAAAATCGCTCAGTCTGGTTACAGCCTTTTCTCAGCCAAGTCTGGAAATGAGCTCCAGTCGCACGTTATTGCTCTTGCTTTGGAGGTTTGTAATCATAACTTCAGCAATTCCAGGACGATCAGGTGGGTAAAGCTGAGGTAGTCACTCCTTACCCTGGGGAGGGTTTGGGGAGGTCATGTCTTGTGCAAATTCAAGGCTTCTCTTGTTTCTCATGCGAGGCGAAGGCCAGGCCCCCGCTGGTGTGAGTTCAATGAAAGGAGCTGTTATTTACATAGCAATTATGTAAAATAATGGTTTATTTACTGAATTTCTCCACTGAAGTGCCCGTTAGCCCTGCTCCCAGCCAGGCCAGGCTGCAGTTCTCGCTGCTCAGACCAGAAATAAAAAGCACAGGCTGTGTCTCACAGAGGTCCGAGGGAGCAGGAACAGATGGGGCCGGGCAGATGGAGCAGGGAGGGGACGCGGAGCCGGTGCCAGCTCCGCTCCCCGGGGATCCTGCGGGAACGGCAGCAAAACAGGGACAGGGAAGGGCAGGAAGGGGCTGGGAGCAGCAGCTCTGGGGGACAGAGGGAGCCTGGTGCTGGAGGGGAATCAGGGAACAGTGGGGCTGGAGGGAGCCGAAAGACCAGGCACTTCCAACCTTCCTGGGACAGCTCCCACTGTCCCAGGGGGCTCCAAGCCCCAGTGTCCAGCCTGACCTTGGGCACTGCCAGGGATGCAGGGGCAGCCACAGCTGCTCTGGGAATTCCAGCCCAGCCAGCAATTCCTGCCCAAAATCCCAGCCCAAGCTCCCCTTTCCCAGTGGGAGCCATTCCCTGCCTCCTGTCCCTCCATTCCCTGTCCCCAGTCCCTCTCCAGCTCTCCTGGAGCCCCTCCAGGCCCTGCCAGGGGCTCGGAGCTCTCCCTGGAGCCTTCCCTTCTCCAGGGGAACATTCCCAGCTCTCCCAGCCTGGCTCCAGAGCAGAGGGGCTCCAGCCCTGCAGCAGCTCCGGGGCCTCCTCTGGACTCTCTCCAGCAGCTCCACGTCCTCCTGGATTTGGGATCAGGGCTGGGGCAGCTCTGCAGGTGGGGTCTCACCTGAGGGGGGGCACAGGGGCACAATTCCCACCTTTCCTTTGGGATCAGCCCGGGGCTGGGGGCTCTGGGTCCCAGCACTCATCCTGGGGCAGGCCCAATTCTCTTCCAGCCCATAAAGGGGATAGAAAATCCTCTGAAGTCCACTGAAGGCATCTGCCCTGAAGGAGCCATTTGAGAAACAGGAAGATTCCAGAGAAGGACAAGACCTCACAGTCTGTGTAACTTCTGGAATTGACTCACGGGTCAGGGAAGGTGAGGATGAACCGCTGGTTTTGAGATTTAACTTTTTAACATTTTATTCATTTAACTTTCATGAGGGAGTCTGGAATGAGCATTTCTTAGGTCTTGGAAGGGATGGGCACTGGAAGAATCCTGGGCAGGCTCGGTATGTCCATCCTTGGAGGTGTTCAGGACTTCACTGGACCAAGTCCTGAGCAATCTGATCCCGGTGGATTTGCCAGGTCCTGGAACTCCTCAGCCTGTGGCAGCAGCTGTTCAGTGTGTTCAGAGACCTCGGCCGGGGAGACAGAGGAGGGTGGGGCAGGAATGGAGGCGTCAGGTGGGGGTCAGAGTGGAGGGGTTAAGCCATGAGAGAACCTCGGGTGTGACTGAGGAGAGATTCCCAGACACGGGTGGGGTGTGGGGCAGAGCGGGATGAAAGGGAGGGCAGAGGACAGTGTGAGGTACTTGAGGCAGGAGTGAGAGCATCAAAAAACTCACAGGAGGAGAAGGGTGAGAGGGCAGGGAAGCTCCAGAGGCAGGGAAGGGGCACCACATACGTTGTCTGTACATCCTTGTCAGAGATCCTGTCCTGAGCAGGAAGCCGAGCAAAGAAAGGGACCCTGGAGGAGCGAGCAGGGCATCAGCCAGGTAGCAGAGCTTGAAATTGAGTGGATCCCTCAAAAGAATGAATAGGTAATGGATGAAGTCACCCTTCCCCTTCATTGTTGAGATTCATCTGCCCAAAGATAGACTTTCCTTGCACAGACACCTCCATTCGAGCAAGTCACGTTGGGTTCCCTTTGAAGTCAACAGAGAAGAACAGCAAATTTGAGGACATGCTTCATCTCCTCCCAAAATAGAGACTAAAACAGATTAGCTGACTCATGCCCTAAAAGACTCTGATTTCCCCCCACAGATTACAGAGAGCTCGCACGCCCGGGTTCGGATTAGTCTGTGCTGAGGGAATTGAGCTTCCCATAACTCCGTGCTGCCCACCAGCCCAAGCCCTCTGCACGGGACAGGGAGCACAGGGCCGCTCTCAGGGGTGAGCCGGGGCCGGACTCTTGGCAGAAGGACGGGGGAGTCAGAGGCACAGGAGACCAAAGAGAGGGCACCGGGCGGAGGGGAGGTGGCCGATGGCCACTATGGACAAAGTGCCTGTGGCTGATGGGCAGGGAGGAAAGAGCAGGTGGCTCCAGAGCTCAGGGAAACAGCACCAAGTGTGGTCTGGAGTTCTGATCCCCTGAGTGCCACGAGGGCACAGGGGTGCTGGGCAGCCTGCTCAGTCTGCAAGTGAAGAAGACATTGGGAACTTAACGCTTGTCAATGTTTCAGGCATTAAACAGATAAAGGAGATATCAACCAGGTATGAAACAGATATGAATCAGATGCCGTGGCTTCCCCAGGCCCAGCCCCAGAGCTCTGATGCTGCTGCAGGTCGGATCAGAGAGATCAGTCTGAGGGTGTGGGCAGTCCTGGCACATCCGGGTCTGAAACTCCTAAAATGCACCAATACAGTTAAAGAATCATGGAATGGTTTGGGGTGGAAGAGACTTCAAACACCATCCAGGGGCACCCCTGCTGTCGCAGGGACCCCTCCCACTGTCCCAGGCTGCTCCAAGCTCCATCCAGCCTGGCCTGGGACACTGCCAGGGATCCAGGGGCAGCCCCAGCTGCTCTGGGCACCTTCCAGAGGTGCCAGGGCCTCCCACCCTCCCAGGGAATCAGGGGCTGTGGATGTGTCTGTGGCAGCTGGGGCAGCACAGGGAGCAGGGGCTGAGTGGGTGATGGAGCACAAAGGATTCCTCTGCTGGAGCAGCAGCAGCAGCTGATGGGGTTGCACAGACAGAAAATGTTCTGCAGGAGCTGCACTGCACCTGAGGGTGAGAGAAAACCTCCAGTTCCCAGCACTGCCATTTCTCATCTCCATGAAATTCAGTTATTTTCTTGTTTAAACTTAGCACAGAACTCAGGGAACGCAGCGTTTCAGCTTGACAAGTGGTTTATTCAGGAGCTGATTTACCAATTCAAAGGCTACTCCCTACAGACTCCTACCAGAAATGTTCACTCGTAAACCTCTGATTTAATTAAAGACTTAGACCTTCAAACATTATCGCAGCTGGAAAATCCATAATTAGCTGTACATTTTTTGAAGGAACTTTCCCCTGATTTGCCTGAAAACCTGGGGAAGGGCTTCATATATCCATCATAATTCCCCACCACTTTCAGCTCAGGCATTAGAGACGCTGTGTGGGCAGATTTAATCGGTTCCTTCTCACTTCCTGGGGAGGAGAGGGATTGCATAAGACGTGACTCAAGACACCCGGCCTGAAGCTGTGCCTGTGGCAGTGGCAGGAGCTGCGCTGGATGTCAGGCCAAGGGATATTTCAGAGCAGCTCCCAGCCCACTCTGGGTCACTGGAGAAACTCAAATGTTCCCATTTTCTGAAATCGGGGCTCGGCGCTGCCCAGGAAGGTGCTGGAGTTCCTTCTCCCATCCCAGCTGACACTTTCACACTCCAAAAACTGCACCCGGAGCTTGCTGGCCCTCAGGGTAGAGCTTCATTTGGGGCATGTCCTCTTGTTCCCTCTCTTGGGCTCCCTGCTTATCTCCAGTCCCCTCCTGGAGGGGTTTTCCCCCGGGTCCAGACCTTTCCAATGCAGGGCTTTCATCTGCACACGGAGTAAAATTTTAAACAACTCACACACCATTCACAGGAAGAAGTGCCAAGCTTTCTCCAGATTCCTTACTCAGGTGAGATTCAGCATCTTACCTGAGTACCTAAAGCAGGTATGTGGTTTTCCTGGGCACCTTCTGGGCTCCCTGGAAGGAGCTGTGTCCCCTCACAGGCTGCACCTTCCGGAGTCACTTTCCCCACAGCATAGGGACACAGGCCCAGGGTGCCCAGAGCAGCGGGGGCTGCCCTGGATCCCTGGCAGTGCCCAAGGCCAGGCTGGACACTGGGGCTTGGAGCACCCCGGGCTAGTGGGAGGTGTCCCTGCCCTTGGCAGAGGTGGCCCTGGGTGGTTTCTAAGGTCTTTTCCACCCCAAACCATTCCATGATCCCATCCCTTGCTGTGGACTGCGAGGCAGCCGCCGCCGCCACCCGAACACCCCAGTGTGAGCCTTGGTGGAGGAGTGCTGGGCCCGAGTTCCTCCCTCAGATATCCGATCCCATTAAACCGTTTCCCCGGTTTAATCCCGATTTGCTCCTTTCGGCTCAGAAACCACAGCTAAGCCCAGATCCTGCTCATCCCTCAATCTGATTTAGCCAGAACCAGCCAATAAACCCTGCAGCCCTCCCGCCGGGATTTCTGCAAGCAGGGCGCTTTGCTTTGCAGGAGAAAGGTCTGCTCCCAGCTCTGCTGGGGATCCTTTCCCAGCCCCTGCTGCCCTGCTGGCTCTGGCCCACCATTCCCCCTCCCCAGAACAACTGCTGCCTTTTGCCCAGCCTGGAAAGGAAACTCGAGATAATTTTAGTCAGCAGGTAATATAGAAGGGGATCTTTACTTGGAGGCCTCCAGGAGCAGTTACGGAAAGATGTCCACAGGAGCCCACCTCCTCCAGGGGTGACAACATTTCATAGGTTTTAGGAAATTAGCATAATTGATAAAAGGCACCAATTAGGAGCACAAGTGGTGATGTAATTCCTCCCCAGGTCAAGCCCCTCGTCTGGAACTCCCCTTCAGCCCTGGCTGTGCTCTGTCCATGAGAATGGATCTCCAGGAGTTGCTCTGGCCTTGGTTCCCAGGAATCACCAAGACAGGAGAGGAGACTTGTACCTCCCGGGCTTGGCGCTCTGGAATTGGTTTTGTCTTTCTGCCTAGGACACATGGAAGAGTACTGGGAAAACTGGCCACTAATCCAATAGACTGCAGAGCTACAAATGTATGTGTGAGGAACACAGAGAACACGTAAAAGAAGAAGAAAAGGAAAAACTTAAAGGGTATCATTCTCCCCTTTTTTCAGAAACTAACAAGGCTCCATCTTGTTTAGTCTCTACTCCATATTTAACCATACCACGGGTTTATACAATCACTCATCCCACTGGTTGTTATTCAGATGCCAACTAGAACTACAGCTACTGTGAATGCTTTTTTATCCAGGCTCAGTTTGGTAACCTGATGTGAATGCACTGAAGGTACTCAAGGTTCAGTGAGCTCCTTCGAGAGCTACCTGGTGTAGAATTTGAATTTGCTTTCAAATTTCAGCCAAATCCTTAGCAATTCTTTCACTCTGATCTGCATGAGAAGGCAGGAGCAGCCCCGAGCACATCCTCCCCATTCATGCCTTCCCTCCCTTTGTTCTCCTCCAGGAGCTCTACCTCGTCATTAGCATCCTCCTCCTAATTCCTGGTTTCATGTCCTGCAGCCTCAGACTGAACTCCTTCCCTGGCACTAAGAATACACATCCCAGCTCCTCTTTTAGCTGAGAACTCCCACTGCCCCTCACTAATTGAATCACCTGCCTCATCACTCTGCTGGTGTGTCAGCACTTGCTTTCTCCTTGCTGCCCCCCCTTCTGACACGCTTTATCTTCACTCACTTGCCTCTTCCTCTCCGTTTTTTTAACTGGGGCTGGATGTAGAGATTCCCTGGATCTCTCCCATGGAACCATATCCATGTTTTCAATCACAAACCAGGGAAAAAAAGCTCAGTCAGGTGGAAGTGTTCTTAAGTTACCTGATCCTGAAATACAGACACTAAACCAGCTCAGATTTATTTTCCAGAACAGCTGAGGAATCCTGTTGATCAGATCCCAATAATGATGAGTTTCCAGCTACCTTGGAACATAGAAATCCTCACGTGGAAAACATGGCAATTAACAGATCACTGGCACCAGCCACGGCCTGATGTTCAAACATTCCTTTTTTTCCAAGGTATTTGTAGTCACGATTGTATTTTATATTCTCCCCTGCAATTAGCACATTAGTCAATCCCTGTATTTTAATATATTTCATGTCACCTTTAAAAGCCCCTGAGGTTTGGGGGAAGGCAGGTTCTTCTCTCTCCAAGAATCTCCCCCAGCAATGGCCTTTCTAAAAATTCCTCTGCCATTTTCATTTCAAGTGACATTTTACTGGAAAGGATCTGAGCATATTCCATCTCAGCCTGAGTAAGTCTCTGGATATTGTTAGTCAATTAACAAAAATGTGAACAGCTTCCTGTGCGATGTGTGAGCGATAAACATTCAGCAAGCCCTTCCTCCTCCCCTCCCTGCCTGCGAATTGCTCTGCTAAAAATACGGGGAATGACAGAATTTCGGGCTCGGGTGACGAGAGGAGCCCTCCAGTCGCTTGCAGCAGGGAACAGCAATCGGCAGGTTCCTCCCGGGCGGCATCTGGAGCTGTTCTCAGCACTCAGCCGCGCTCCTCCCGCTCGCCCTGGCGCCGCTGGAACGGCGCTGGAATCCGGCAGGCTCTTCCCCGGACTCGCAGGGAAATAAAGCGTGGACTTGCTGCTTCTCCCAGCGGGATTGGCTTTTTGACTGCTGCCTCTTCTCCCCCCCACCCAGACACCCCCGCCACGCACCCCCGGGGGGGTTGTTTTCTTTAGCCTCTCTCCTAAATTATGAGGTGATGATTTTTAAGGATGTGGATAAACAAGCGCTGGGACAGGCTGAGCAGAACACATTTAATTGGATTTGTAACAGGAGATGGGTCTGAATATCAAGCTGCGTTTTCTTGTCAGCGTTTTCATTATTTTAAGGAATGTTTGCCTTGCTGTACTTGAGCGTTCACATTAATCTGGTGCTGAAAAATAACACCCAAATCACTGCAGAGCCAGTGCAGACAGTGCCTTTTGGGAGATGTTCTGCTGGCTACACGGCAGGTAACTGCTCCGAGCAGAATAAATAACTCGGGAGACAGGAAACGTTATGGAAGTACCTTTATTTTCCAGACACTTCAGCTTCCCTGCTCCTAGAGGATGAAAAATGGTGCAGTTATTTATTGCCTGGGCTGCAGAGAGCTGGGCAGTCCGGGGATAATCCCCGTGGAAAGCTGGGACAATTGCTGCCACCTCCCCAGGAGAGTGAACAACTGCTGCGGGTGGAGCTCAGTGACCCCGAGAGATCAGAGGAGGTCCTGCCACTGGAACCGTGGCCCAGGACTCCTGTCCCTGCTCCTGGGCAGGGCTGGCACTGTCACAGCCCCCAGGACTCCTGTCCCTGCTCCTGGGCAGGGCTGGCACTGTCACAGCCCCCAGGACCCTGTCCCTGCCCCTGGGCAGGGCTGGCACTGTCACAGCCCCCAGGACCCTGTCCCTGCCCCTGGGCAGGGCTGGCACTGTCACAGCCCCCAGGACTCCTGTCCCTGCTCCTGGGCAGGGCTGGCACTGTCACAGCCCCCAGGACTCCTGTCCCTGCTCCTGGGCAGGGCTGGCACTGTCACAGCCCCCAGGACTCCTGTCCCTGCTCCTGGGCAGGGCTGGCACTGTCAGGTCACAGAGCTGCACCTGACAGCCAAAGGTTTTATGAAAATAAACAAAGCCCCTGTTTTCAAGGGGAAATTCCTCCTTTGCACTTGCTGACACCAGCTGAAATATGCAATGTTAACCAGTGCTTGTACTGAATGCCTCAGGGAGAGCGGGATCATGGAATCATGGAATGGGTTGGGTTGGAAGGGACCTTAAAACCATGCAGTTCCTACCCCCTTGTCATGGGCAGGGACAACTTCCCCTGGATCAGGACATGGCTGTGTCAGGGGAAAGCAGAGCTCCTCCTTCCCTCACGGCACCTGAAGGGAAGCCATGCAGGATTGCAGGGACTGGGAAGCCATGGAGGATGGCAGGGATCAGGAGCAGTGAGGATGGCAGGGACTGGGAAGCCATGGAGGATGGCAGGGATCAGGAGCAGTGAGGATGGCAGGGACTGGGAAGCCATGGAGGATGGCAGGGATCAGGGAGTAGTGCAGGATGGCAGGGATCAGGAATTATGGAACATTTCATGGATCAGGAAGCCATGCAGGACTGACACCCAGGTCTAAGGAGAGGTTCATCTCATCTTCTCCACCTGCCCAGATTACGGAGCAGGTCCCCAAACGTTGTCCTTTCAACCCAGCTGGGAAAATGGTTCCTGACAGACCACCAGAGACCCCCACTCCCGTTGGAGAGCTTGGGAGTGAACTGAAGGAATTCCCCTGGAGGAAAATCCTGTCTCATTTCCTGCTAACACCAGGACTGTCCCAGAATGTCTGATGTGGGATTTCAGTGTCCATCCATCACCAAGGGGATCCAGGAGAGCTGGAGAGGGACCCGGGGCCAGGGCTGGAGGGACAGGACACAGGGAATGGCTTCCCACTGCCAGAGGGCAGGGTTAGGACAAGAGGACAAACATCAGGAAGGTTTTATTCACAGAAGGGGTGATTGGATATTGGCAGGGGCTGCCCAGGGAGCTTTGGAGCCCCCATCCCAGGAGATGTGCAAGGAAGGGCTGGAGGTGGCACTCAGCGCTCTGGGCTGGGGACAGGGCGGAAATAGGCACAGCCGTGACTCCGTGGAGGGCTTTTCCAGCCCCAGGGATTCTGTGATCCTGTCCGACCGAACACTAAGGGGAAACGTTTCCGGGCACAGGTCACCAGCTGTGGCTGCCCCTGGATCCCTGGCAGCGTCCCAGGCCAGGCTGGGCGGAGCACCCCGGACAGCGGGAGGTGTCCGAGCCCCTGGCAGGTCTGTCAGTCTGCCCACAGATGGACTTCTGGCACTGAGCTGTTTGCAGACAGTGGGAATTTTTATTCATTTCAGGAGCTGCACTTAAATGCTAGTGATTTTTATCTCATTTGTGCCACTGGGCTTCTGGCCAAAAGAAATAGATGTGAAACTTGATTCTGCAGTTTAATGAGACTTTGATGTTTTATGACCTTTTTTTTGCACACGTAGCAGGGTTGATACGGACTGTAAAGCCAGGATCAATGAAATTGCTGGGTTGCTGTGGCTTGCAGCCACACCTGTTGGCACGAGGGGAACTGTGGGTCTGTGCAGGGCTCTGGTCCGGCCGGGTCCGGTCCCACCACACGCCCTGCGGTCACTGCCGGTCACTGCCGATCGCTGCCGACCACTGCCGTGCACCA
>WAAG01079866.1:0-11568 GCA_013390105.1 Tichodroma muraria
GCTGAGTTGGAAGGAGCCCACAAAGATCCACAAGGATTTGAAATGGGCTTTCTAAACAGCATAAAATAAATCCCACCACATTTTGCCAAAGTAGCTCTTTCCTAAGATACTCATTCCCAAAAATGGTTCTAACAGTTTTTAAAGTACTCATTCCTTTCTCAGTCTTGTAAGCATGGAAGCTGGGATTTTAGTTAGTGCTGATAATAAAAACAATTATTATGGACAGACTCATGATCACAGAACCACAAATATCCTAAGCTGAAAGAGATCCACGAGGATCATCCAGTCCAGCCCCTGGCCCTGCCCAGACACCCCAACAATCCCACCCTGGGCATCTCTGGCAGTGCTGTCCAAACACTCCTGGAGCTCTGGCAGCCTCGGGGCCGGGCCCATTCCCTGGGGAGCCTGGGCAGTGCCCAGCACCCTCTGGGGAAGAACCTTTCCCTGGTATCCAACACCAACCCTCCTGGCACAGCTCCAGCCCTTCCCCAGGTCCTTCCCCTATCACAGAGAGCGGAGTTTGGAGCTGCAGCCCTTGGTGAGGTCTGACCTCGGTCTCCTCCAGCTGAACAAACCCAGTGCCCCCAGCTGTGCCTCATGCAGCCCCTCCAGACCCTTCCCCATCCCCGTGTCCTTCCTTTGGACACTCTCTGGCAGCTTTACATCTTTTCTGTACTCTGGTGTCCATGACACACAAGGCACAACACCAGAACACCGTCCTCCACTCAAGTTCTTATCACCAACTACACAACTCCACTTCCAAAGGAGCCAAGACAACACTGTGCTGTGCCCAAGGAACCTTAAAATCACAGCAGCTAATTATCTGCCAAATCACCCAATGCCACAGTGATGCTTCATCAATATTGAAACGAGACCAATGCAAATAATCCATGTGCCACTTCAGAAATGCCTCTGCTCTAATGCTGCTCACAGACTGAACAAAACACTCTCCTTAAAGCCTGAAATCATTCCCACATTGCTAAAGATGACAGTCTTTCCAGTTGCTATGAGAAAAATCCTGGATCATTATGCAAATCAGCTGTTATAATCACTTTCAAAAATAGCTGTCTATATATTCACATTATGCCAAGACCAAATTAAAGAATATGCAGTATATACTTGCAATTTTTTACATACATGGAGATATAAAAGTAAATTACTCATGTTGGTCCTGTAACTGATTTTGCTCACAAATTCAGACTTTTTCCTAATAATGGAAGGTGGCCAAAAAAGCATAGCAAAATATTTACCAATTCTTAATTCTTAAACAGTCACAAGGAAGCTGCAAAAACCAACAGCTGCAGCTTTTCCTGCAATGATCAACGTTGTCAATTAGTAACTCCAACATCATTAGAATGTCTGAGTGATTTTATGAAGTCCTATATTTCCAAGTATTTAACCCCTGATCCTCACTCCACTCATTAAGGTGGCTATAACAGGACAACAAAGAGCAAATGACCTCATCTCATCTATTTTATAGGCAGGCCAGAGCATGCAGTGCTTCACAATTTACACACAGCTTTACTTTTTTAAACCCAACACTGAGACAGGTTTTATGTCAAAACACAAATGAAAAAGAACTTTAAAATTCATAGCCCTTTGCAATTTTACAAGTATTTATTATTTACAAGGGACTGGAACAAAAGGAGAAGGGGGAATAGCTTCCCACTGACAGAGTAGGTTTATATTGGACATTGGAAAGAAATCCTTCCTGGGAAAGTAGGGAGGCCCTGGCAGAGGATGCCCAGAGAAGCTGGGGCTGCTCCCAGATCCCTGGAATGTCCAAGGCCAGGCTGGACAGGGCTTGGAGAAACCTGGCATCATGGAAGGTGTCCCAGCCCATGGCAGGGGGCAGAACTGGATGAGCTTTCAGGTTCCTTCCAGCCCAAACCATTTTGGGATTCTGCGAATCAAAGGCTTCAGGAAGACGCGCCAAGCATTAGATTTCATCTTTCTTTAGAAAGGAAATTTCAAAGAAGCTGAGTGCTCCTGAAGCTGTGAATGATGGGGCTGTTCAACTTGTGCTCTGGAGCTAAAAACCTTACTGTACACCCTGAACCTGACACCTGCAAATGAAACAACAGCAGTCCATTTCTCCCAACCCTCAGCTTCCAGCTCTCAAACAGGAGTTCCATTTAACAAAGAACAGACTTAAATCAGGGAATCTACAGCCTGAAAAAAGCTTCACAACTGCCAGGAATGCTAATTTTCACTTCCAGTTCAGGCAGGGGAGGTTTGGCCTTGCTTTAATCTGCTCCCCACCAGCCCACTCCTCATCTGCTGCCAGCTCTGCTCTGCGTCACCCCTCACCCTCCTGCCTGCGAGGGGACCCAGCCACCAGCGCGGGGTGGCCAAGCTGTCACTGCCATGTCCCTTTTGACAGCGAAGCCCGGGAGCAGAGGCACAGCGTGGCTTTGAAGTCTCCCAAAGTTGCTTTGTTGTCTGAATTCGCCCGCAGTTTTCAGGAACTCTGGCTGCAGGAGCCGCGTGAGGCGGTCTGGCGGCGCAGCTGGGCCTGCCAGCGACGAAACGTTCGCCTGGTGACCTCCAGCCCTTTAACTCCAGCTTGAACAAGTCCACAGAGTAACAGCAAGGGAGAAAAAAAAAACCAGCACGGTTCTAACCGTTCAACAGCTTGACAGCCTGGAGCTACGGGGGGAGTGTTACAAGAAGCGTCCACACTCCATCCTCAAACAGATTTAAGAGCCCTGACAAATGGCCAAGCTCTTATTAGTGCCATTTGCTTGACAGCATCCCAACAATGGAAAAGAAAATGACATAGGAAAACATACCCAGACAAATCTAGAAGACTTTCCTGACATACATGCTGTTTAAGCTGTACCCGTGAGTGCCTTCTTTATTTCACAGGCAGCACGAAATGCAAAATAAGTATTGTGTTTTTCTATGAGCCTGGATCATCAGGAAGTAGAGAGGAAATGAACAGGAAGAAAGTTCCTCAGAGTGAAGGAGGATTCCTTGTAGCCAGCCAGCTGCACTTGTCAACTCTACCATCTGTGCCTTAAAGAACAAGCAAAGGGACCAACTCAGATGTGGCTGAAACACTTTATCATTTAGAAGAAATGAATTTAAACCCTTGACGCTCCATATTCCAACAAGGACTCTTTTCCCCCCATTTTTTTTCAAGTTTTTTAAGCTTTCAGCCTGCAATTAAAATGCAACAACCTAGATAAGGAATAACTGCAACTCCTTCACATCTAGGAGGCAAACCTGTCCACACGAGGTCATGGGGCTGACAACAGGTCTGGAGGGGAACTCAGATTCCCACAGCACAAAGAAATAAATCAGAAGATATCTCAAGAGGATATGCCAGGTTGTCTACATTCACAACACTTGCTTATTATATTGCATCTGGGAAGTAATCCCAGAGCAAGAGTCTCTCCCTTCATCTGTGAGGTGTAGGAAATGTGTCCAGGAAGTCAGCCATATGGAGGCTTCGCTGAAGAGCTAAGGGGGTCACGCTAAGATTGGGGAAAGAAACCCACAGACCTCACAGCATAAATAGAAAAAATGGTAACAAAGGCATGAGAGATGAGCTCTAGAGATCAGCTTGTACTGACAAAGGCTGAGAAAAAGGCACCTGAAACTTCCATTTCAAAATGGTCAGGAATCATAAATAAAGATACAAAAGCATGCAGAGAGTAAAGGAAACACGAGCTCTCGTGTAGAGCTGCAAGAAGTGTTTGGACAATGCTGTTAGGCACAGGGTGGGATTGCTGGGGTGTCCTGGGCAAGGCCAGGAGCTGGATTTTGATGATCCCTGTGAATCCCTTCCGACTCATGAAACCCCTTTAAAACAGGTGACCGTATTAAAGGACACAGAAAAGCTGCCCTTCCCATTCAGAAAGAGCTAAGAGCAAAAAGGGACATAACAAATGATGCATCAGACTCTGCATTATTGGCACCAGGTTTGACAGAACTCTTCAGCTGTGAAGGCAGAGACTGGGCCTCAACTCCACAACTCAACCCCAAGTCCAGACCTACAATCCCAACAGATTTCCAGAGGAAACGATGCAGAGGTCCAGTAAAGAAAGTTCTTTTGTTTCTGCTGACACTTTGGAAGAGGCCACATCCCATCTTTCCATAGCCAGCCTGGCATCCCAAAAAGCTCCAACAACACGTGGTGGCCCAAGGACAACGGTGCAAGATCGCTGAGGCTGGAAAAGCCTCTGGGATCATCAAATCTAACCTGTGACTGATCCCCACCCTGTCACCCAAACCAGAGCATCACCCAAACCTCGTGCAGGAGTGCACGAGGCAAGACGGGGACCACGCAGATCCTCTCCAGAGGAACCAATGCCGTGAGAAGCTGGACCACCACACCTCAATTTGGGTTTTTAAGTGCCAAGCTGACCTGCTTTAACCATCAACCCGACTCAGCATGAGCTCTTTCAAGCACAGCTATGAGATGTCACTGTGTGTTCCCAGCACAGCACCCCACTCTGCAGGATCTCCCTGAACCACCACTGTGTACTTAAGCATGTCCTAACCTCAAACACCCCCAGAAAAACACAGGAATTTTATTCAGTAAAGAGTAGCCAGCACAGAAGAGTCACTACTTTGATATTTACTGACAGGAAGTGAAAAATGGCTCAAATTCAACTTTTTACAAGCCTGAAAGAACATCCAAAACTTTCAGAGACAAGGGAATTTAAAATAGCTATCGGGCTGGAGGACAAATACAGCACACTAAAAACCTTCATGCAACAGAAACCACAAAAAGTAGGGTTTGTATGGATTTATCAAACCTTAATGTGTGGGGGGTGGATCAAAAGAAGATGAAGGTGAACAGCAAAACAAGACAAGGCCGTTCTAATGAACCATTCCTCAAACAATGAGCCCCAAGTAGCTAATTTTATCCGAATGAGATCTAGTGTTTCCCTCCTCCTAAATGTTAGCATAAAAAAGGACATTACTTCTCTAACTCACCCACACAAGAAATGAAAGAACAGAAAATACACAACTCTTCAGTTGTAGCCCGATATATACTCGGGCAATGCACTGAATTAAGCAGAGGCCTCTAACAAAATTAATCATGCAATTAAAAGCTATTACACTACAGCTCCACAAAGGCAGAATTAAGTTTATAAAGACATTTCTTAAGCACTTCACTACAAAAAACTGGATATTAAGCAGTTTTTCTGCACTGCTGCACGCTGGGGCTGTGGATCTGGGAGTGCATCTTTAAAGGGAACAATGCCAGCTTTTGCAATAGTCATCATCCCAAACACAGAGCAGTTGAGTTTAATTTTTTTAGCTGCACAGTCAATTACCATTTGAATCACAGAGCCACCACTTGAGCTACATTGCCTAAGAATCTTTATTAAGATAACCTAGATTTATGCAGCATGATACAGGGCCTAATTGCACAATTATTTACTTCCATTCTACAAAAATGCCTTATTTTTTTTTTTTCAGAGCCTCATAGGCAAGACAGCAAACGAGGCAGATGACGACAGGAGCAAAGAGGATGCTGGCTTGAATTAGAAACTNAAGACAGCAAATGAGGCAGATGACGACAGGAGCAAAGAGGATGCTGGCTTGAATTAGAAACTGGAACAGGGATTTGTTTATATCTGAAATATCAACCTGGGCCCAAGACACATCCAAAAACTAACAGAACCCAAAGCAGAGTCAACCACCCACAAAAAATCCACATTTCAGAAGACATCCTGCTCTACAGGGCTAAGCATTTCCAAATAAATTCTGTTCTTACAGCCCAAAAACCACCATATTCCAATAACTCACAGGAAAGCACAAACTTACACAGCTTTAATCCCAAGAAACCTTCACGCAAGTGCCAAATTCTGTTCTTACAGCCCAAAAACCACCATATTCCAATAACTCACAGGAAAGCACAAACTTACACAGCTTTAATCCCAAGAAACCTTCACGCAAGTGCCAAATCAAAGGAGCCCACACCTCCCCTAGGATTTAAGATGAGGCACAGGCATATCCAGGAATTACTATACACAACTCCAGGCTATATCCTATTTCCCCCCCGAAAAAGCCATGCAATAAATTAACCTTCAACATCCACCCTCTATCAAGCACAGTAAATGAATAAAAATCACACAGAGCTCTGAGCTGCTCCAAACTAGAAAGGAGTTGGGCTTTGGAAGGGAGTTAGTTATGAGTAATGACAGTATCTTTGGTCTCTAATGTAATTAAGGGATTTGACAGCTCAGCTGCCTATTCCCTCCCTTCTCCTCCAGTTTGTCAGAACACAACAATTGTCCTTTAAATCATTATACAACAATCATTTTCATGTTTAAACCTGTTGTAGGGGAAGACTCTGGCTAAGGTACCAGGGTATAATTTGTCAGCTTATGCAGCATTAATATGGCAACAACATTAATCCATTAAAAATATAATTTCATTTAAGGAACTATTCAGCAATTCACAACCAGCAAAAACTTGGTAGACAGAAGCTTTACACACAAAATTTCAACTTTGTATCTGTACTCCCTGAAGTTCAGTTCTGGCTTTATGCTTTTTAGCACAGGGGGGTTTTAACACAACATCCTTTCAGCCATATTATTACTGAACAAATTGTATCAATTGCTTCCACAACAAAGAGGACTTAGGTGTCCAAACCAACCTACAAGGAAGAGAATGGAAAATACAGCCACCTCTCTTCTGGGAGAAAATTAAGACAATTCTGTACTCCTCTACACTCTGTTTTAAGACATCAATGTGCAGTCTCTACAGCAGTCACCGTGCTCCAGAACACTTTGGTAAGACAAGCAAGTTCTTCTTGGTGTCTAAAGTGTAGCACTGGGTAGCAACAGGAATTTTGTCCCAAAGAAATCTGCCAGCCCCAGCCTAGCAGACATCAAGAGCTAACTAATCTCTGTGCATGTATTATACTGCAGCAGCAACAGCAGTTCCAGTGTTGCATAAGCTCCACACAAGGCTACATCCTCTCCCAGGTCAGTGGAAGGCAGATGGAATGATCCCGTGGATGGAAAGGCCTTCCTGACTAGCAGAGATTCCTAGAAAGATGCATTTCCAAAATTCACCACCCTCCAAGACTCCAGCTGGATCCAGTGCTGGTGCTGGCCAGCCAACCACACAGAGCAAACGTGGGGTGGGATTTTCTCAAGTCCTCAACGGTGACAGAACTGTCCTCACCAAGCAAACCCCGCAAAGTAACTCCTCAAGTGCCACCACCTCATGAGTCTTAGCGTAAGCAAGAGGAAACTTGGATTTTTCCTTAAAAAAGGAACACTCAGACCCAGTGCTGGTCCCAGCAAAGCTGGCACTAGATTCAGCATTACCCTCTTCACGTTTAACAGCAAAGCTCTGGATGTTCTGAAGACTTCACACACTTAACTGAGCTTAAAACCACGCTCCGATCATTAATCATTTTGGCTGGGCCTTTTCTAAGAGGTCACCATGTAAGAAGTACCTCCTGACATTTCTCTGCCCACCCTGAGAAGAACACACAGCCACCACTTCAGCAGCTTCTGTCCACTTAAAAGTGTGCACAGGCAGGTATTTTTTAATTTGGAGTTTAGCTTGTGCGAACAGCTAAATTCCATATGCACTGAAAATTTCTGATGATCCAAGCTGAAGCATTTCCCTAAGAATCCTGCACCACAACTAAACAAGTGCAAAGAGACAAGCTGCAATTTGTGAGGGCTGCTTCTAAGTCCCTTTCTGAACAAAAGCAATGAAAAAGCAGGGCAGGAAGAGGCTGGGTGACTCTGGATGGGATTGCACCACACAGCACCTGCTGGAGTGTGGGGTTTGAAGGCTTCAGCTGCCCAACACCCCTATCCACACAACTATGGCAGCATGTCACAGGGTTTGGGGTTTTCTGGGTTGTGAGGAACAGTAAACGACCTAGCCCATGTTTAACCCCAGAAAGGAAAATGTAGGAACACATTTGCAGCAATCACCACCTCGCTTTCTCTATCTGGACAGGTCAGAACCCTTCGTCCTTGGTAAGCGCAGAAAGAGCAATCTTCCTGGGATCAAGCACATCCTGTAACAAGCAGGGAACTGAAACTCTGAGGAGTCCGCAGCCAGCAGAGCCGCTGGAGTGCTGTCTATGCAAACAGACTTCTGAGATGAATTCAGAGCAAAACTGGCACTAATCTTGTCCAAAACCCAACATCATCCCAGGCTCCAGAAGCAAAATGAGTCTGTCGGGCTCTAAACACTGCTAAGTAACATGGTTTACTTCAGAACAAAGAAATACTTTCCCACCAATAAAATGCGTTGCCAGTTGGTCTCTTCTAGTTTCTTCTAAACCCTCCCTGTGCTTGTGTGCAAGACAAACTGGTTACAAAACCTCCAACAAACTTCAATTTTAAAATGAGACCAAGTCTTTTAAACAAATGGCATTTCCAGCTCGGGCTCTATTTTTAAACACAGTATGGACCTCATGCCACTAATTCACTTTTTTTTTTTCCTGGAAGCTGAGCCATTTTGAGTCAAGTCCCATAATTTACAATTTCATTAAAAATGCAAAGAGCTTTAGGACTGCAAATAGCATAAAGCAGTAAGAGATTCTAAGCAGCTTCCTCCCGCAATTTCAGCGTTCCCTGCCTTTCATTCCACGAGACAAACGACGTGTGAGACGTGTAAACTGCACCCAACATCTCATCTCGCCTGAATGTTGCTGCAGTTTGTACCACTATGTAGGTCACGAGCTCCACATGCTTCAGTCAAGCCCTGGGCTCAGCCTAGCTGCCCGTTTTCACCCCTACCAGAAGGCCTGGGGACACGAGACAAAGTTTAACCCGAGCTAGGACGGGCACAAGAAGCAGTCACACGATTTTTTTATCCCGCTTGCTAAATAAACTCAGTTACACACACAGCTCCCCAGACACAGGTAATCCAGGCACTGCTGCATGGAAGCGTTTTCTCTCCGCTGTTCCCTGCAGTAAAAGGGACAACAGCAAGCTGCACAATTTCAGAAATAACACACAGTGCCTCAGAAAACATTCTAGTGCTTGCAGCATCAAGAAATGCAGCCATCAGAGAAGATACCAATCCAAACTTTCCTTCTCACCCATGCGCACCGAAAAGTATCCGGTACCGTAGAAATTAAACAGAAACCCAAATAAATCAGAAAGAAATATCTGAAGTATTAAACAGCTGATTTAACGTCCCCACCTTTAAAACCCTTTCTTCTTCTAAATCCAAAATATTTTTTTCCAAGATGTGCATAAAGACTGCTCAGAGAGAACATCTGATTAGATGAAAAGTAGTAGCAGTATGGTTTTTAAAGACACCCAGGCCCATTTTCATACTCTGCACTCATTTTGGGAAGATGCCACCTCTCTTTGCTGAAATCCCACGTTACACACACGAGGATTCTTAACCAACTCCTCAGGAACTGAGAGTTCCAAGCACAATGTCCTGTACTGCACATACATCAGGATCACTTTTAAAATGATCTGACACAGCCCAACCAAGGATTTCCACACTCCAGCACCTCACCCAGCCTGCCTTCAGTACCCAGGAGTTCTTGCGAGGCCTTTGGGTAATATCCATGCCCAAAAGCCTCTGGCCACACGGGACACCAAGACAGGAAGCCTTCCTCAGAGGAGGGTAGGAGAAAGGGCAGAGCACAGAAAACGGGCACCTCAGCTGGATTCACTGCAATTCCTTCCATCTCCCAGTTCCCAAAGCCCAGGTGAGGACCAGCTGAGTGTTCTGGAGCTGCAGGAAGAACCCAGACCTCCATTTTCCCTATCCCAGCCAAATGCCCAAATCACTGGGCTGCCTTTCCCTGTTAGCTGGACAGAGGCAGCTACCCTGAACTAACCAGGCATCTCCAACACCTGGTCCTCCTGACATGCCTTGCTGAACACTTCACTTGGGCTTCACGTTTTCTCTTTTTTCCACTTAATATCACATGGTTGGAGAGCTAAATCCATGGCCATGTTGCGTGTAAGGAAAAAATAGGTTATCTCCCAGCTACCAGGAATGGTGAGCAACAATTCCATCAGAGCCCTGCAAAAAGAAGCCTGCACAAAGTGATTAAAAAAATTCAACTTTCACTTCTGCAGCAACATCAGCCTTCAAGCAAAGCCATGAAACTGCACAGGCAGAAGTCTTCATTCATTAATTATCTGTTCAAAATGTGCAGCTACAAAAAAACCCCACTTCCTCCTATGATTTTTTTTTTTATCATTAAAGAAACCACACCATCTTTTCCATAAATTTCATGGCAGAACTGCAGCCAGCTGCTCCTTTTAGAAACACCAGCCTAAGCCCAAAGTAATGGCCTGGTTTTTTAACACAAAAGTCTAAGAACAAAAATTAAAAATAAGCAATCAATTCCATTTGACATATCATTAGGCAAACTTGAGCAAGAAAGTCGAGGTGCAGCATTCACTGATTTTCTTACTGGGAGCACATGAACAGCTAAAAAGATGTGTTTGGATCAAGATACCTCTCCCTACCAAGGGCACATCTGGGCAAAGATACCTGAAACACCAAACTCTTCAACTGTGAAGGTCTGGAAAAAAAAAAAAAACCAAAAGGTTTTGCCACTACTTAACTCTTTCCATAACCTCCACAGCCAACAGAATCACCAAGTGCAAACACCTAAAAATCCAGCCCTAAAAGTATTTTTATCACAAACATAACACAGAAATAATGAACCAGAGCTGCTGGGTTTTTAACTAAAAGCTAAGCAGCCACTTGCTAAAATCCAGAACCTTTCAGGTTGTTTTAAAGCCACCAAAATTTTAGGCCAAGGCTCAATGCAAAAGCAAGAGCTCTGTACTAGCTACAGCTTTTATCAGCTTCGATCCTGCTCAACAACTGGATTTGGAGCACTTGCTCAGACCTGAATGTAATTGCTCCAAAACCCAATAGATTTCCACCTAATCCTGTTGCAGAACAGAAATATCTCTCCACAGGGAGAAGTCCAGCTCTGAGCACTACTGTCAATACACATTTTTCCAACTTCTAAGCGAAGTTCTTGCCCCCAAAATCTTTCCTACAGCACCAATCTTTCCCCACCACGGAGCAAGACCCTGCCCTACCCACCATGAACCATGCAGGGCATTCCAAGCTAAACATCTGCCTGACGCTGCTCCAGCACATCTGTTCCAAAGGCCACCAAAACTACACACCGGGTTTTGCTTCATTAGCTGTAATTGCATGCTAATTACTTATTCCAGAATAAGTATTCTATACAATCCTCCTCGATGAGACGCGATGCGCTCTCGTTTGTGACACATCCTCGTGCAGTTCACAGGGAAAAAATGGTAGATTTTGGTTGGTTTTGGCTTTTTTTTTAATTTGGAAGGAGCGATTGCCACCTCTTGTCATGGAGAGCCTCGCTGCATCCTAAGATACAGCTCTGTTTAGCGGAGGGCTGGAAATCAGGGCAGAGGACACAGGCTTCGACTGAAGCAACCCGAGGAAAGGCACAGGCCCGCCACGATTATAATCGCAATTCAAGACGAGTTACTAAATTAAAAAAAAAATATATCTATATAAAGCGCTGTGGACGCAAATCACGGCGGGTCGGGCGCATTTGCTGCGTGAGCCCAAAAACCAACAGAGCCGGAGATAAGCGGC